>JAHRHZ010000024.1:9924464-9974731 GCA_024137785.1 Ginglymostoma cirratum
TGGTTTTACCACTGCCTGACAATTCTCTGACACAAATGGCAAATCTGGCAAAAGTCAACCACATCGTTATGCAGTCCAGGCCAATAAAAATGTTTTGCATTTTGGCTTGAGTTTTCCTTACTCCCAGATGACCTCCTACTGGTAATTCATGTGCTACCCACAACACTTCCTTTCTATAACTCATCAGCATTGCAACTTGACGAGCATCCTGCTCATTTCTCATCCATCTGAATATGTAATGGTCTCAATTTCTTCATCAAGACTTCATTTTTAAGATAGTAACGTTCTGGGATACTCTCAGATTCTTCTTCTGTGTATGCTTTTTGATAAAACTGATTTAGTTTTTCTTCTTTCTGTTGTAATTCAGCTAACTTGTCTGGGCTAAATATGTCCACTTTGTCCTCCACCTGTTCTTGTTCTTTCTCAACCATTTGATCAAACATAGTTTCTGATAATTGAACTTCAACTTCCTTATCTTTATTCTTTGATTTCCCTTCCTGTTTCCACACGTGGCTTTGCGACCTTGTTACCACATAGTCAGGAAAAATCCCAGGATATATATCCCATAACACCTCTGTTGCCTGATTTTCCGCTGGTTTTTCAACCATAGTTGGCATCACGCCCATCTGTGATCCAACTATGTCTTTACCAAGGATAAATGGGATATCCGGAACTGGTAGTCTCCCTTTTATTGCAACCACCACTTCAGCACTTTTCACCAGACTCTCCAGTGTCACTTTATATAATGGAATACTCCTCTTCTCACCATGAATTCTACATATTACCACCTTTTCTGGCAATACTACTTCTGAGTTACATATCTCTCATATCTCACCATCAAAGATTGACATGCTCCTGTATCTCATGAAGTCTTAGTTTCTTTACCTGCTTGTCCTGGCGTATGTAATAAACCTTACCCTCGCAAGTAAATTCTTTAAAGAGATCTGGCACTTTCTTCTCAACCAACCCTTGGCCAGGGTTAAACATTCTTTTGCAGCTTTTTAACTTCCATTGTGCTTTCCTTTACCACTTCAACAAAACTCACTGTCTTATCCTATTTTCGCACACTCATCTTTCCAGTGCTTTTTCTAAGACACCAACACTGTGATTTTATGTGGCCTACTTTATTACAGTGAAAATACCCAAGCTTTTTCACTTCTGTTTCGCCTTCATGGGTTTCCTTTTCAACTTGTGGTGAACTATTTTTGTTACCTTCAATGAGATCTTCTTTTCCCTTACCACCTGAGGATTTCTCTTTTCCCCAATGTCTATCCCTCACAGATTGAAAATAATGTCAGAAGTCAAACTTTGATTTATGAACCAAATCATAATCACTGCCAGTCCTAACTCTCTGCTCTTCCACATGAGTTCTCAATCCTTCAGGAAGTGAATTTTTGAACTCCAAAATAACCATCTCATATGTTTGATCTACTTTTAATACCCTTAGCCACCTATCAAAATTACTTTGCTTGATCCTTTCAAGTTCTATCTATGTTAGATCAGGTTCCCTGCTTAGATTCCTAAAAGATTGCCTGTAGGCTTCTGGTACTGGCTCACAAGCACCTAAGAGGGCTTTCTTCACCTCCTCATACTCCCCAGATACCTCCTCTGATAGTGATGCAAATACCTCACTACCTCTACCTACCAACTTTGTTTGAATCAACAATATCCACATGGTCACTGGTCATTTCATTCATTTAGCCACTTTCTGAAATGAAATGGAAAAGGCTTCTACATCCTTCTCATCAAATTTGGGCAAAACTTGTACCTATTTAAACAGATCCCACCAGGCTTTCTCCTATGAGGGGGGCTGATCTCCAGTACTGCCCTCAACACCCAATGTCCTATCTTTGACCTCTACCCTCATCATTTTAAGTTGACTTTGAGTTTTTAGTTCCAACTTCTGAAGTTCAAAAACATCTCTTTCTCCTTTTCTTCTGCTAAGGCCATCCTTCACTTTTCTTTTTCTTCTTCTTTTAACCATAATTCTAACTGTTTCATTTCTTTTTCATGTTGAAGCTGCTTCATTTGCAATTGAATTTTAGCCATTCCCAATGATTCTGATGGCGTTTCAGGCAGTTGTAAATGTCAAGTTATAGCTGAAATTACCTTCCCTTTTCACAAGGACACAGGCAACCCCAACTTCAGTTTGTCTGCCAATTCCAAAAGCTTTGCATTTCTCACTTTCTTTAAAACTCACTAAGTGATTTCTTCTACCCCACATTTTATTTTTACACTACTGTTGAAATAAAGACAAACTAAAAACAAAAGAATTGGCTTAACTGTAACTCATTCAAAACACTTAACAAAGTAATATGTATATTAGCTACTACTAATTAACTGTTCCAATGTCATAACATCCCATAAATACACCCTTGGCAAAGGCAAATCTAGTAAAATCACATTGTCTCACATGCAATTCTAGCAGCAAGAAGAGAACCCCAGGTTTCAGCTGTAACAGAGAGAGGAATAAAAGCTTCCACATCTAGCTTCAAAACCCCAACAACTGCAGGAAGCTATCACTAAAAACCTTGGTTCTATGAGTGCTTGCCATCATCCTTCTACGGTTCCCACTTTAAGAAAAAACCCAAGGCCTTACAAGCTGTTAATTGTCCTTGAGCAGACCAATTGGTACTCCTGTCTCAACCTTTCTTCATTAAAAACAAAACAAAATTTCCCTCCTAAAGCCATTGTGTTGTCACAGTTTTTTTTTTTAACTTTGACTGCTCTATCAAGGATTTTGGGAGTTATGTTTCAACACCAAAAAAATTCAATGTCATTGCAGGTCGTTGAGATTATTTCAATAAAGGATATTTTTGAAAGTGTCCCTCAGACTCTTGAGCCTATGAACTCATCTGAATCAACACCCAAACACTAAAACCAATTAAAATTCTTTGCTTCTTTTTTGTTTTAGTTTTAAAATTCAGCTGCTGCTGAAACCCCATCTTGTTGCAGAAGTGGTACTCAATAGTCCTCAGAGGATTTGGGGGGGAAAAGCATTCGAGTTAAAAATGGTTTGCCTGGCACTAGCTAGTGTGTTGTGGTTAGATGGCATTTGTAGCTAATGGATCCATAGTGCAATGTGACACTCGTCATCCCTTCCTCTGGGAGACTGAAAGCACATTTCACACATGTTTAACCTCAGCCATGGAAAGATAATCATGATTCTGCAAGGTCTTTTGTTTCATGGCCTAAAATATCTTTATGACTTCATAACATGGGTTCTTGCTCACAGTAAGGTTATTTTCATTCAGTTAGTTTCCAAAATGATAAATTATGATTCAATTCAGTGATGAACATTCATTTCTTCCTCAAAATATCCAGTATAGACCTGCATCAACTGTTCCTAACTACAAACTGTGGTAGCATATTATATCATCTGCTTTGGTACTCTGACGTTGGGGACTATTTGTATTGTACATGATCGTGTTATCTAGATATTGCTACTTTCTAGTCACTGAATCGTGAATAGCAGCTGAATTTTCTCAGTTTCTATTCTATCCCCAACATGCTGCCTGTAATCCATGTGTTTGCTAAACATAAATTAATTAATTCAGCTGAGATCAGGAAATTGGCCTCAAAACACTATTAGCATTAAAAAAAAGCTCAATGCGTGGAACAAAGATTTTTGATATTAGAGTCATGAGTTATTTTCTTTACACTATTAACATGAAGAGAAAATGCAAACAAAATAGTTAAAACAAAAACCCACCCTATGTCCAGGCCCTGATAATTCTCCAGTGAATTCAAGGACATTGAGGCCCTGCTGAATTTAATAGCAGGACCTGATTATCGTTTTATTCTCTCCTGACAGCTAGCCAAATTGATAACCCAGTGGGCTGTTAAGTGGAAAGAATAGCAGCAGAAGGCTCATCCTTGGACACATAGAGATGGGCCCTAACATTCTAGAGAGCTAGGAGAGTAGGGTTGGTGGAGGATGGTTAATCACAAAAGTGGCAGGAAGAAATCAGTAATGAGGTTTGTGGACATGGAAGTAGCATTATCAGGAGGATAAAAGGATGAGGAGGAAAATCAATAATTGGGAATTGTGAGGCAGAGAGAGAGACCACACTTAGCAAGGAGGGAGTCAAAGGTTTTCTTGAGATTAGCATTCTTGTTACTTTTGGTCCTCATGGAGTATTGGAAACTAGCATTACCTGTAGAAGCAGTAGATTGCCCACCTATTTCACTGCTTGTTCCCCAACTCCTAGAAAATCCACACAGAAACTGAAAGTTTTAAGTAGAGTGTAGAAATCTTATTAAAATATACTAAGGACTGTCTTATTATCCAATGTCAAGTAACTTATCATTGTAGAAATGGCAGCAAACACATACATCGTAATTGGGGCATGTTTCTACATTTTTCAATGTTAATAATCTGTTGGCCAGATTCTCCCCAGTTTGTCATTAATATTGAGGCCATTGATTCTGTTGCAAACAACAAGCTTTTTTTCCCTGTAAACATATGTCATTAGTTTTGGTGGTCCTAGTAAATAATAAATGATTTTAAGGTACTGCATGAATTGTTGATATTTTCATGAAAAAGAAAAGAAAGGAATTGATTTTGTGTAGTGTATTTCATGACCTCAGGTATCCCAAAGCACTGGACAACCCATGATGTACTTTTGAAGTGTAGTTGACAATGTAATACAGTTTGGTAAACATTGTTTTAAAAGTGACATCCAGCTTGCAACCAAGACGCAGGAAACATGTACGCTGTTGGTTTTATTTTTAAGCCACACACCCTCCATCTATGTTCTCATTTAGTTAAAGCAAAATGTTGTACTTTTCATGATTACAGAGTAAATTAGCACTAAGTATGCATGAATCACTTTCTAAATATAGCAATTCTGCGACAAAAAATGATTGAAATAGTTGCTTGACAGACAAATATGGTTTGTTACAGTTTAATTTCTTCACTTTGCAAAAGAATTGTCTTCACACCAGAAATGCAACAATCGCACTTTAATCCTGCTTGTGTGCGTATAATTTGAGCCATCATGTACATAACCAGTACTGGATTAAACTATTTGGGATATAAATAAAACTGCACAGCACAGAAGAGAAATTTGCATTTTCTATTTTTTATGATTAAATTTCAGAGCAGGTCATGCAGGATTCTGATCAACCTGCCATTTGCATTTGGAGGCATTCTTCTCTCCAGTGTGCAGGTGGTTTCGTAGGTTAAATCCCTGCCAGTCAACCGTTTTAAGAGAAAACTGTGTTGGAATGTAAATGAGCAAGTAATTGGCTCAGACTGCAGAAATTTGAGGAAAATATCAAATCTCAAGGCAAATAACACAAAATTAAATGCAAATTGGTGCCTTATTTCTAAATTTTTGACCATTTTTCCTATGGAAAGGAAATGGAATTGGGATTAAAATATGAATGGTTTCAAGAGAAATTTATATTCCCTTTCAAGTTTTTATTTTAAAATACTATTAAGATGAAAAGCTGTTAACGTACTGACTGGAAGCTGTCTCTGCCAGGGACCAAAATCATAATTGATGTTCATTTGCTGGGAATTTAGAAATGGACCTCTCCTCCACACTGTTGGGATACTCATTGAACTCCCTCTCTCTGTCTGTGAGATGGACCGCCTTTACATCACATTAAGAGGCAGGCATTTAAAAATCATATCATAGAAATAAAAGAATCAGACGGGCAGCAAAGTGCTGCAGTCTAGTAGTGGGATTAAAAATGATGTCTTAAAACCAAAGCATTAAGGGCTAATTGTTGATGGTTAATTGGACATGACAACGGGCAATTGAAATAAAGTGGAAAAGTACTGCAAGACAGCTGTAATGCGAAAACAACTTATTTTGACTGAAAATTATTCACGTGGCATGAATTTACCTGTGGGAACTGCCGGGATTTGTCTTCTCTGTAAAATGGAATATCTGGAAAAGTAGTGACAAGTGCAGAATCGTACTAATGTCAGGGACTTTGATCCATTTGGAGCGCTTCGTTTTGGTTTGGGTTCTTTTCACGATAAAAAAGGCAGCGAGACTTGTTGTTCCATGCATCTGCGCTTTATGCTGCTGGATTTTGCTTTGGACCAGGATTAGCGAACAGCGCCAGGACCTATGGGATTCTGCAGACCTGCCGTCCTGAAGTGTAGTCCCTGACAGGTGGAGTGTGTGAGATTTGTTGTTCATTTATATTTTCTGCATATGTATACATCGCTGAATATATACATATTCACTTCCACATCTATACTGCTTTATATACATACTTGCGGCTTAAAATATACATATGTATTAGTTTACTGCTTAAAATATATTTGTTGCTTTCTCTGTTATATTTATCAATTCATCTTCAACTATTTTATAGGTGAATAAATGTATTAATATTATTTAATGAGTAGAGAGTGTTTCATTCCATCCCACTGAATTCACTATCAAACCACTAACATGCAGGAAAGTTAGAACAAGTTTGCCAGCAAAACCGAAGTCTGTGGAAAAATGGTGCAGTGGCACTAAGGGAACACTTGGCTAAGTGCTAGGAAACAGTAGTGATGAACAGCTTTTTTTTTATATTGGTAGAAGGTTTATAATGGGGTTCCCAGGTCTCAGTGCTTGGATCACAGCTTCTCAGTTTACATTATTGAATTGAAAGCTTCCAGGTACAGGGCACAACTTCAACATATTCAGAATACTCAACACATTGGAGGATTGTGAAATGTAAGGCTGATGATAAGACTTCAACAATGCAGGTGGAATGGGTGATCCCATGAGAGATGAAATTTAATGCAAAGGACATGCAACTGTACATTTTGATAGGAAGAAAGAGAGGCAATATTTTAAAAAAAAAAGTGCCATTATAAAATGGATACAAGAAAAAAAAAATGCATGAAACATTTGTAAACAAATCATTAAACATAGCAGGGCAAATTGAGATAATGGTTAAAAAGGTGTATAAGAGCTTAGGTTTTATAAATAGTGGCATACACTACCAAAACAAAGAAGCTATGATGATCCTGTGTAAAACAGTGGTTCATCCCCCAGTTGTGGTGTTAGGTCCACTTCCGGACATGTTGCTTTAGTAAGGGTATGAAGTCTTTAGAGAGAGTACAAGAGGAATTTCAGCTATATAGATAGATTGGAGTAACAGGGAGAAGAGCAATTTTTAGAGGTGATTTAATAGAGGTGTTTAAAATCATGAAGGGTTTAAATGTAGACAGGAGAAAAAAAAAACTGATTCCAGTGGCAGAGGAGTTAAGTGGTCACCGATTATAGGGTGAATGGCAAAAGAACCCATAGTGAAATGTGCAAAACCATTTTTTTATGCAGGGTTTGATTAAGATCCGGAACGCACTGCCTAAGAATGTGGTGGAGACAGCTTTAATGATGTATTTTAAAAGTGAATTAAACAATCACTTGAGAGAAAAAAAATTGCCAGACTTGGATGAAGGATTTAGAGAGTGAAACTACTTGCGTTACAGTTGCAAAGTGCTAGCAAGGATACAATAAATAGAATGACCTCTTTTTTGAGCTATAACTATTCTATGATTTTTATGGGTGAAAATTTCTTTTTTGAGGTTATGTGTGAAGTTGAGCCTGAGGCTCAAAGCATGAGACTCTTCCCCTTGGGTGGGGATTGGGTTGGAGGTGGGCTCTATCACGTAATTACATACTTTTCGGAAATCATCTGGATGGGTATATGAATAGGAAGGCTTTGGTGGGATATGGGCTAAATGCTGGCAAATGGTACTAGATTTATGTAGGATATCTGGTTGGCATGGACAAGTTGGACCGAAGGGTCTGTTTCCATGCAATACATCCCTATGACTTAGTCTGCACGTGCAGTAAGAGGTCAGATTTCAGTGGTGGGTAGCCAGGAAGTTGTGCCCAAACCTGAAACTCTGGGCTCCAACTTCTGGACACCATATTTAAAAGGTACTCAGACAGGATTTCATTCTCTGTACCTGGGGACATCAAGCCCATCTGTAAATATTGTCTCCCACCTAAATATGTCGCAGAGTCAGCAAAAAGCAATGCCATGGTTCAGCATCATCTCGCTATGGGTGCTGGCAGAGGGATTTTGCTGAGGATGGGGGAAAGAGTTTGGAGGAGTGGTGAGAGTGAGGTGGGAAAGTGAGTCAAAGAGATGGAGTTGGAGCCCAGAGAGAAAAAATAAAGGAAAGCAGACAAAGGGATTGATGAAGTTAAATAGAGAGAGAGAGATAAATGCTGAATTGGGTACTAACGGGAAGTGTGAATAGTCGAAAATGAATCGGTTTGGCTGGGAGCAACTCATACAAAACAGGATCTGGGATGTTCAGGGTGGATAATGAAAATGGCGGAAGATGTTCACACTCTGAACTTAGTCAACTCAATATTGAATCCTGAGGGCTGTAAGGTACCTAGGTGGAAGATGAGGTGTTGTTCTTGCAGTTTGCATTGAGCTTTGCAGGATAACTGCAACAGAAATATTGTCAAGGGAACAGGGTGCTGTGTTGAAATGGCAGGCAACTGGAAGCTTGGAGTCATTTTTATGGATAGAGCAGATGTGTTCTGCAAAGAGGCCACCCTGTGTAGGGAGGCATGGCAGCTCAGTGGTTAGCACTGCTGCCTCACAGCACCAGGAACCTGGGTTCAGTTCCAGCCTCAGGTGACTATTTGTGTGGAGTTTGCACACTCTCCCTGTGTCTGTGTAGGTTTGCTCCAGTTTCATCCCACAGTCCAAAGATGTGCAGGTTGGGAAGATTAGCCATGCTAAATTGCCTATAGTGTCCACTGATGTGCAGGCTAGGTGGGTTAGCCATGGGAAGAGGTGACTTAATAGAGACATACAAGAGGATTAGATAGGGTGGACAGTGAGAACCTTTTTCCTCATGGTGACAGCTAGCACGAGGGGAGATATCTTTAAATTGAGGGGTGATAGATATAGGACAGATGTCACAGGTAGGTTCTTTACTCAGAGAGTAGTGAAGGCGTGGAATGTCCTGCCTGCAACAGTAGTAGACTCGTCAACTTTAAGGGCATTCAAATGGTCATTGGATAAACATATGGATGATAAGGGAATAGTGTAGATTAGATGGGCTTCAGATTGGTTTCACAGGTCAGCGTAACATCGAGGGCCAAAAGGCCTGTACTGCGCTGTTATGTTCTATGTTCTATAGGGTAGCAGAGTGGGTTTGGAATTGGATGCTGTTTAGAGGTTAGATATGGACTTAATGGGATAAATAGCCTGCTTCCACATTGTCAGAATTCTGAGTCTGCATTTTGTCTCTGAAATGTAGTGGAGACCACATTGTGATCAGTGAATGCAGTAAGTGAAAAATGTCGCCAATGTGTTACCAGACCAGACAGTTGCTCTGTCATTAGAGAGACAGATGACTGGTGATGGTTTAACTTGAGGGTCATCAGGCAAGAGGAAAGATTGAGAAGGAGAATCCTCAATGGTAACCTCAGCTGGTGCTGTCCAATAAATGCCTGTCATTTCATTGCACCAACCCATGTTGTTCTCCTTGTACCATGATGTTTCTGCCTTTCTCTTATTACCAGTGGTCACACTTCCAATGGAAAAGAAAACAAAACAGTCAGGAGCTCACTGACATTTCGTCAGAATTGGTGGGACCTGCACATTACCTGTGTCTCATCAAAGGCTTGTGTGGGAAAAATACAGCCAAGTCTTGGGATGAACTCCTTGCGCGAATATTGGACACATATGCCATGTAAAGCTTTATTGATTTCCACTATCTCCAGGTCTTTCCTCACATTCAACTATCTTTCATTTGGAGCAGTCTCAATAATAGCATTTGCTGTACAGCAAGTTTTTCTTGCAAGTTGCACGGGGAGAATCACTGTCGTGGGGATTCGAATCCCTCCAGCTGTTTCTGTCATTACAGGCAAATTGTTCATGTACCCATGCTACTGTTTCTTCATGCGTTTCCCCTTCTATAGAAGGAGACTGTACAACAGCTCAAACACACTCGCGCAGAGGGAGGGAAGCAAGATATCAAGGTGCTCATTGATACTTGAGGAGCAGGCTGTTGAGCTGGCAGTGGGGAGCATTCAAGTGTAGGTTGGATATCTGTTGGATATCATGAGAAAGCCTTCTATCTGCTTTCCCCAGCTACCCTGCAAGAAACAAAATCTGAATAAGGCCTTGAGTAAGGATGGTGTTTCACAACTCGAATAAATCCTTATGTTTTGCTTTGCAACTTTTGGATCCTGCTCACAATCCTGGGTCAGACAAGTAAGAGCCCCATCGTCTAAGTCCATCATGCCAAACGCCATGGAATACATCTTCAAAAAGGAACAGATGTGACTGAGTGCATTGTTAAGACATTCCACCCTGTCCTCCACTGGCACAGAGATATTTACATCAATTTGGAGGATGTTCTGGTTCACATTCTGGTGAGAAAGTTCTGGCATCAGCCCACAGCTGAAGGAGACAGAATAGCTCTGAGGTCTTTGATACTCAGAGGAATGCTACAGAAGAGGTCCCAGGAAGACCTAATGTGGATGTTAACCTTTGGATATAACCATTAAATGAGCTGACAGAGATGCTGAGGCAAGCAGAGGAACATTTGGAGAGGTGTTAGAGATCACACACAAACTGAAGGTTAGGACAGAGGAGTCTGCTCAAGTTCTGTCTGGTGATGTGGCCCTGGCTGTTCCAATGGTGGTCACTGTAAAGTGCTAAGTCCAGCAGACCTGTCAACACCTGTTGGATATACACTTGGGCGTTAATTCGAACACTCAGGCCACAGATGCATTTACTCATTGGCTCAGCAAGAAGAGCCAAGAGATCTTGACTTTATTTCAGGTGCCTGAGTGCCTCAAGGGGTGAGGAAGGTGCCATTGAACACATCCAGGGAGGAGGAGTAGCAACAGGCAGATAAGCAGGAATTGTTTCGTAAGGACACTCCTGCAGGTGCCTCGCTGCTCCAACACACCCCTGCCAGGAACCCAAGAGCCTCAAGCAGCTGAGACTAGTGAGATTGCACCTGCACCTTGTACAGAAGAGCCCCAGAAGCTGGAGTACGCTAATCCCTCCAAAGTCATCTTGACAAGACAGTAAAGTAGTCGGCGGGCTTTCACCAGCTCAGCTACAACTGCTTGAAGTAGCACTTGGATATCGTGGCAGAAAGAGTAACATGAAATAATATTGAAATAACTTTGGGTACACAGACATCAAACATTGAAATGTAAATAAAGGTAGTATAATTTTCTACATTCCAGTTGTCTTGTGCAACTATTATACTTCTAATGGATTGAATTGTCTTCTAGAATATCATGAGGGGTGATGATTACATTTGTTCAGCTGCAGAATTGCAAAGAGTGCTATCTTGTGGAGGTCTCATCTGCAAGGGGACAACCCTCCGGGATTTGAAAATGTTAGCTACAAGCAGCTACAAATAGTCTTGTAGTTGGTCAGAGTTGAGTATTGCTGGAAAAAAAATACATCTTGTTGAAACTTTTTACCTTTTTCCTCAGCAAGACTATTGACACTAAATACTAATTCAAGAGGAAAACCAGCATTTATACTATGAGATGATAATGCTGATTGGTTGGTGCATGGACTCTGATTATTGGAAGTGTTGTCATGGGGAATGCACCTGTTAATGCTGATTGATAGTTAACTGCCATGCTAGGTTTATGTTTTAAACCAGGCAGTTGATTGATTGTTCAGTATATTGCTGTGAGAAATGGACTAACCAGTATCTGCAGTCTATTTTGTTGAGTAGAAACAGATGCAGTGCATGTATATTTATTTTAGTCTGCAAAGCATTAATACATATAGCTTCCAATATTTGTAAGTGCATCACACTGTGAACCAAAATGTCAATCCTAAGTGTGTGAATATTTACACTAACACCGACGTGGATTGTCAGTTGGGACCATGGTTGGTGCACTGGTGTCTGCTGAAGCAGCAGATGTTAATACACATTGGTTTCTCCACCCTTAATATTCAGCTTTCACCCCTTATTTTCCCCATTGCTGCTACAACTTTGAACTTCCCATCTTCATTTCATTTAGCTTCCTCCATTCCCACAATCAAGCTGTTTAAGTTGAAATTCCTTCTTTATCTTTGCAACCATGTCTCGTTTGCCTCAATGTTTCCCATTGACCTTCCATTGATGTTGGAACTCCATATAATTTACTGTTTTAAGTTAATTCCCTCTTTGGAGTTGCTTAATGGCCCCATTCAAGCTTTGTAGAGTAAATCAGTACGGCTGTTGTGATTTTACAGGCTATTAGATCTGTTAACCCTTCACCCTGAACTGTATACATTGTAATCTGTTGAAATGTGAGTACCTGAACTCCTCTGACTGAAAGATTTGATGAAATGCTCAACACGGTCAGCCTTAACTCCAGTAAGTGACTCTGCCAAAGTCTGCTTGCTTCTGAAGTGGCCAAGGGTTAAATCACTGGAGTTTGGAGGTAGCAGTCTACTTCATCAGACACATGTCTGGCTAGACAGTTGAGTTTGGGACCTCCACCTGTTTCCTGTTTTTGGCTGACAAAATTCCAGCCGATTGGGTTTTAATGAGTAGTCATGACATGCTAATGAATGGAAAACAAGGTAAGAAAAACTGACGCTGGAAGTTTCCAAGAACTTAATAGCACAAGTTTTTAATACGTCTTTGTGAAACTGACATATTGGCTCCTGCCCAATTAGGTTTCCTTTCCCGCCCTTCTCAAAGCTATGAGGGAGCAGGGGAGATCCAGAACATCTCACCTCATGTTTTTTTAAAGAAGACTGTAAGAAGAAAGTTTCTGTCTTAACATGCTCTGTGACTGGAGCCATCGAGAATAATCTGTCTCAGTAAAATAACACACAAAGTGGGAAACACTGTTGGATATTCTTTATTTTGTATGTAAATGCAAATCGTGCAGATTGATCTGAGTTATTCTGATCAAATTCATTATTCTATGCTTCACCTGGAATAAAGCAATACAATGATTCAACTCAAGCTTTGCCTTACCTAGTTTCACGTGGACTCCTATGGAGAGATTGATGAAATACACATGCAATATTCATGGATATCCAGTTCCTATTGCAGAGGAGTTTTATACCTCCTACCCTCCCCCAGGACTCAGTAGTCAACAAGTAGATAAAAAACAGTCATAGCTAAGTTCTATAAAAACTCAGTCCATTTAAGGGACTAACCAGTCCTGGAGGAAAAGCTGTAGAATGGCAAAATCAAACTCATACACGCTTTCAACTATTGCTCATTGAAATGCTAAAGCACTTATTTTCCCATTTGACAAATAAAAACCACTATATAAAAAAATTGAAAATCTTTTTATTGCATACACTTTGTGCCTGTGGAGCCTCATTTCCAAGTGTTTGACTATTCTTACGTGCCTTCCCCAATATATATTCCTTTTACTCAGATTTATAATGAAAATTCCATATGTAAACTTGCCACACAATATTTATATTCTCTTGCTAGTGACGTGTTTGTTTTTTCTTGGGCACACTCAACAGCATCTTTTGTAAAAGCTGAGCTGATGTAATTCTGATCCTGCTCTAAACTGGCAGTACTGCTAGATAAATGGATAAACTTGTATTTATTGGCTCTTACTGAGACGTTTAACAGCCAGCAGTTTGCTCAGTGGACATAAGTCAGGACACACTATGGAGCTATGTTTGTACACTGTAGCATGAGATTGCTCACTGATCTGTACTGAATACAATCCCTAACCATTTAAACTTGACCTGCACTCCAAGTCAGTTTAAAATTAGGAAGTATTACCAGTCCTGCACATGCACTGACTACTTGTTTTATAAAAGGATTGCAAGAGATTCATAAGGCTTTCACAGCTGAAAAAAGACCTCTTGTCTCATAGCACAATCATAGCATACTAAGATTAAAGTAAATATCGCCGCACCAATCACATTTGAGAAAAGTGATAAGCATTGAAAAGTCACCACAAACATGAATGGTGCAATGTTGTAGAGCCTAAATAATGTAAGTTATGCTGAGAAATCTGTGATAAATCAGCTGAAGCCTTTCTCTGTGTCAAGAGCTACTTGTTGTTTTTTCGAACAAAGACTTGGGTGATAAGACATGATTGTTGCCAGGCAGCTGCAAGAGACTATAAATTGAGATTATTGCTTGATGCCAGCCTCACTAACAGCAAATCTCACCTCATTAATAAACAGCGTCCTAACCTACCACCTGCTGCAAGGGAACTTGGCATTGAGAAATCCTGCCAAGAAAGACAAGAGTGTTTACCTGGTGATTTCAGCTCATTGCATGCTCCTCTGGGTTGCCATCTTGGATACCTGGCAACCACATCTCAGGGCACCCTCCTTGAACACCAGCTGTATGCATTTCGTGTCCACAGATGCTAGAATCTGACTCCTGTCAGATTCTCAGGACCGTCGTTGCACCTTTTCAAACCATTTATAGGGCATTTCTGCACTTTAAAGCCGTACTTTGGAGCAGACTGGGGGCTAGCATTGAAATGCTGCAGCAAGGACACTTTGAATGCAGGGAGAAGCATTCAGTTCATGGATTGGACTAGGCTGCCTCTCAAGGCTGCTAGCTCACTCTCTTCATGTGCCCACCTCGATTCCCACGGTGTCCCTGCCTTGCCTTTTAAGCACTTTGTTCCCTCAGCCAGAGATACCAGGCTCCACTCACAGTAACTTGTGTCTTGCCTCACCATCTAGCACAGACACAAATCTATAATTGTCATGATTGCCAGCAGCCCTCAGTGAAGTCAAGGGAGCCAGCCTTCAATTAGTGAGTCCCAGGTTTGTAAGGCAAGGGCAAACTCCAATATCAGTCAAGAACCTTGGGCACAGACCATTGACCACTTGAGGCAGTCAGGGTCAAGATCCCCTCCTCATAGGAACGAAGACCTGAATGTTGGGTAGAACACAACCCATCTTGGCTCTTTCTGCCCCACTAAGGACTGTTTTCTCCTGGAATGAGAGAAAGGGAGAGTTTGAGCAAAATGAAAGATGATATAGTGCTGGTGGAGGGTGGGGGTGGGGGTGAGTGGTGAGTTGGCCAGAGTGAGTCAGTAGGCAGTGCAGATCGGGTGGGGTGGGTGACAGTGAGTGAGGGAAGGCATTGCATGTAACAGTGAGAATTGTACAGCATGGAGAGGTGTGTGAAATTACAGAGATAGAGTGAGGTGCTGGCTCTTACCCTGGTGAAGCAGAGAGATCCTTCGGCCTTCTTCGGACACTGCTGGTCATTCCTACAGATGGCTGAGACTTCACTGACCCAGATGGCACTTTCAACCCAGGCTGTCAAGGTCTCTTGTCATGACCTCCACTGCCAGTTTTAGGAGAAGAAGATGACACTATTCTGGATCACCCCAACCACCAGGATCTCCAGGTTTCTGTATTCAAAGCAAGGAACCAATTTCCCCTTCTCTCCCAAGTCTGGGCTAAATTTAGGTCACCGTACTGGATAGCTCTGGACTTGTCCAAGTGATCAACAGCCTATAAAACAAGGGTCACTGGACTCGACACAGAAATGCTGTTTTTCCTGCGCAGATGGTGCCAGACCAGCTGAGTTTCTTCAGCAATTTCTGTTTTTGTTTGCTTTAAATCTCCAGCATCTGCAGTTCTTCGTTTTATTTTAAAGATGGTGCCAGCATCAGACTTTGTGATGTAATCCAGGATATCTCAGCAGTGGCGAGTTATTCCGGGTATAGCGAGCGGCAGTATCTGTTAGCGTCCGAAACGTGCATCGCCAATGGGACGGAGTAGGTAATTGATGAAGCAACTTTGGGATGATACGACAAGAAATCTTGTTGGGCCTCGGACAGAAACCTTCCATGAAATTCCAAGAAGTTGACTCTAAAACAAAATATGACAAGATCCAGCTGAAATCCCTGCTCTGCATTAAATTGTTGGAATTACAAGCAATCTGTGGAAGTAGACCCTGTTGTAATCAGCTTATTTCTCTCCTGTCCAACAATACAGACGTACGTTCGGGACATTTTACTGTTAGCTAGGTCATGCAATAAGATCTGTCAAAACATTTGGTGAGGGGAGAGGTTATACTGCACCATAATGTTTCGTTATTCATTTTTCAATGTTAGCAAAATGTCCAGCGATTCAATGGAAACATTGTGATGTTGATTTTTCTTCTGAAGCAGTGCATCTTGTTTGACACATCAGGCTTACAAAATTATGCTTTTGCAGGACTTTGCCAATCTAATCAGTAGAATCGATATCTAATGTCAATATCAATATGTGTGAATATTCCTGTAAAAAAAGGCATCCTATGTGAATTTGTTTAGGGCCACAAACATTTAAAAAAGTTAAAAATTTAGGATCCATTGGTGCCTAGCTTAATAGGAAGATACTTCATAATATCTGTACAGATCTTACAAGTGTGAGTATTTAAATATTGATTGTGGGGACTGCAATAAAAAAATTACTTCTGAAAAATTAAATGTAGGCAAAATGATCGACAATAAATCCAACTTTATTAAACATAAAACAATTTGGAATATTCACCAGCTATTGTCCTATTTGAATTAGCATGACAAAACCTGTACCTAACTGTTCCACAAATTCAACTTTCCCAAAAAAAAGACAGAAGGTGCTGATTATCTCCTGTTCTTCTAAAAAGCAATGCAGAATCTGAATTCACTACAGTACAAGTTAACTAAAGCTACACAATGTATCTTGACAATGTTTTTCCAGGAATTGATCATCAATTTGCATTCAACAAAATTGTCCCCACTGCACCTTAATCATGAGTCCATTAGCAAATGCATGATTGCTTCAAAAACATTTCAGTTTTCTGACCATGATAATTGCTGCTGGCAAGAGAAGCACACCTTTGTTAGAACAATGTCATCCTCGTGAACTTTGTTGAATATACATTATAAAAATAGATGGGTTTCCTGGACTGATTTCAAGGATGTGCTCTCATCAAATTATTGTTACAAACAAGTAAAAACTTTCCACTTAATTTCTTATGTTGCCATTCAAAGCTGCCAAGGAATTTCTTCCGAGTATCCATTATTCTCTGTGTGAATGCCCTGTTGGCCTGAATCTGGTATGAGGATTACTGTTTCTTTCCAGTATCCATTATTCCCTGTGTAAATGCTTCGTTGGCCTGAGTCTGGTATGACCGTTACAATTTGCTGCTGATTTAAACTTAGTCTCATTAATTTCAGGCACATTGGCGCCTGTTTTCTACTGATTTGATATTCAGTCAACTTAAAGCAAAAGTCATTGGACAGCTTTAAGAGTTCTTTCGGCACTTCCGAGAAATCAGAAAAAAAAATTGAAATATATACAGTAGTTTGCAACGTGTTCTGTGTTGTTTGAAAATTTCTCATTGTTATGACATTGTTAATATGTGTTTTACATGTGCCTGTGGAAGAGAAAGAATACTGACTTAGGGGTTGTCAGGGTGCCAGATATATGTCAGAGAGGCTTCTGGGAAGGGCTGATTCATTTTTTAAATCCATAGAAAGGCAAAACGTTAGAGGATCTATTTTTAGAAAGTCTTTCAGACAGATTCTGACAGAAAATAAAAATAGTCCCTTCTCGAACATTTCAGCATTTCGGTTTGCAAATGCACCTCCTCTATCCATATCTCCTCCTATTCTCCAGCCTTCCACATGCCAAGATATCCTCCAATTCCAGCCTCCTGTGACAGGAACACAATCTTCTAGGCATGTATTTATGACAAGAGCTGTCAATTCCTTCAGTGCAAATGCTTTCCATTACACTTGTTAAAACAAAATTATGCCATCTAAGGTGCTGCAGTGCATATATATATATAGGTAAATACAGTCCTGTTATTGAATGAAATATCCCTTGCAGCTGGTTCACTTCTGTGTTTCTACTGTACAGCATTTTATTGCAAGTGTTGTACATACCGACAATAATGGACAAGAAAGGATCTATTGGCTTATTCAACCTGTCCCAAGGTGATGTGGTAAATAAGTGCTTTCCAATATAAACATTCATTTATTATTGATCTTCCTGTCTTTAAAAATAAACATATTTTACCATATACAAATTAACTTGCTTCATGTCTAGATCTGACCCATGGATGTTGCGACATTTAATGACGTGATGATGAAAACATTGATAAAATGGATTGAATGACAGATGTCCTTGAAATGCATTACTTTTATGCAGTTGTTTCTATCTTTTAAAAGATGAAAACATCTCCTAACACAAGCCATATGTCTAAGATGCTCTTTCTTTATTCATTTGTGAGACAGGGGCATCGCTGGCTGGGCCAGCATTTATTGCCCATCCCTAGTTGTCCTTGAGAAAATCGTGGTGAGTTGCCTTCTTGAACCACTGCAACACAGGTGCTGTGGGTAAACCCACAATGCTGTTAGGGACGGAATTCCAGGACTTTGACCCAGTGACAGTGAAAGAACAATGATATATTTCCAAGTCAGGATGGAGAGAGCCTTGAAGAGAAACTTGCAGATAATGGTGTTCTCGTGTATCTGCTGTCCATGTCCTTCCAGGTGGAAATGGTTGTAGATTTGGAAGGTGTTGTCAAAGGATTTTTGGTGAATTTCTGCAGTGCATCTTATACTGCTGCTACTGAGCATCAGTGGTGGAGGGAGTCCATGTTTGCGGATGTGGTGGCAATCAAGCAGTTTTGCTTTGTCTTGGATGCTGAGTGTTGTTGGAGTTGCACTCATCCAGGAAAATGTGGGCTATTCCATTATGCTCCTGACTTGTGGTTTATAAATGGTGGGCAGACTTTGGGGAGTCAGGAGGTGAGTTACTCGCTGCAGTATTCCTAACCTTTGACCTGCCCTTGTAGCATTTGTTACATTCATTACATTTCCCTTCACCCTAAAATAAGTTAAATAAAGATAGAAAAGACTTTGTATGCTAACTTTTTTTTTTGTGAATGTAATAAAGACATTTAAGTGAGAATGCTCACAAAGGCTGCAGTTGAGTTTTCAACCATCAAAGTTTGCTTTTCGTAGAGGACAGTGAGGAAGAGTCATCAAAATTGACAAGAGACAATGATCAGGAGAGATCAAGGAAACTGGGCTCTTCCTTCTGCATAATAGGCAGTGATAGGCCTGATAGACATCTCCAAGATTGCCAACAATTTTAATAGGGTAAAAGAAGGGAAAACTGTTCAGCGTGTAGATGTGTTCAGAGCAAAATATAAAACTAAATAATCAAAAAATGGGAATGTAGAAGGTAAGATGAGAGGAGTAGTCAAATGAGATAGCATTGATAAACTTATGGGCAGGTTTGCTGTATACAAGGGTGAAAACAAGTCATTAGGTTTGGGGAGGGAGGCTCATGGGAACCATAAATAGCATAGACTGGTTAGGCAAAATAATCTGGTCTTGTGTCTTAGATTCTGTGAAATTATATATAAAGGTGAGAAAACATAAAGATGCAATGAGGGGAAAAAAATCAATTACAGGAAGGCAGAAAAGGCAAATAGATTTCACCAAAGGAGAAACAATAAAATAATCTGGTATTATTCTGTAGTAAATGAAGATTGTCAGGGATCAAAATTCCTGTGACTTTGCTGATGAAATCTTTCATACAGGATATGATTTCTTTACTGCAGATGCATGCAATACACCAGATGTATAGTCTAATTAAATATGCAATTCAGTGATGTTGTCAAATCACATTAATCATTTTCCATGAAGTATTAGCACAGGTGTGACTTACAGCTGGAATGATGGTGTACCCGAACAGAAGGTACATTCAACCAAGGAACCAGAGAGCTGAAAACTAATCTTCTCTTTCACATGGCCTCCAGTATTCTAGTGTAGCAAAATTACTGAATTAACAGATATGATAGACTAGAGAGAGTTTGTCAGCATGATCCTTCTCAAATCTTGATTGGTTTTTTCCAATCCCCTCCATTGCAAGGATGAGTCTGCTTTAACTGAGAGGCACTTCATTCTTTTCAGGTTGGTGAAACAAGGCATGAAAATTTTAGGTAAGGTACTAGAGAGTATGTGAATCTTTTACTCAAGCTGTTCTCCTGCATGAGAAAAAGGGACATCATGAGTGACAAGCTACATCTTTTTAACATAATGTCATATAATTAGGACACCCCCCCACCCCTCCCCAGTTTTGCTTTCGTACTTTTGGTTTGAAGCTCTGAAACATTTTTCGAAAAGGTGTTCATTGATGAAATTGCTATTGAGATATGTGAAAAATAGATGGTTGCTGTATTTTATTTTACATAGAGGATTTTCATCACAACTACTCACAGTAAAATGATCAAACTGAGACATTCCACCAGTCTTTAAAGTAAGTATCTGCTGACTACAATTCCCCATCTACAATTCGTGTTGCCATGGTTTGACAGGTTAGACCAAGAAAAATTGTGCTAAATTGAGACTTCCATTTTTAGTCACACTGATGCAATGGATTGAGTCCGCAATTTTGTTCAAAAGTTGCTTTGAATTAAAATAATTATTGGTGGGTGTGGGTGATGAGAGGGTGAAGAGATGATTTAGGTTTTGCTATTTAATATGCTGACTAAAGTAACAGCAACACGATTTAATATTCCGAAAGGAAAAATAGGAAATGGAAGCACTTAACCTATTTCATTTAGCTCTCAAGGGAAGTCATTGACTGATTCATGGGTTCATAACAGCAGTCAATTTGCATTTAAGAACCCCATTCGGATGAACATGTACAGAGAACATCTTCACTTTCAATGAGCTGAATGAGTTTTTTTTTGTTTAAACTAAACTCACACAATGTTTAAATCATAACCTTGCATTTGAAAAGGAGGACTCTTTTTAAAAATCAAAATTGGATTGCTAGAAATTAATAACAATGGATTTATAAGAAGATAATTTGTGATTTTTTTATGACCGACACTGCAAGTGATGAATATGTCAAATAATTCAGTCTTTACTATGTATGAATAGGGCCGAGCTCCAGCCAAGGGTGTTCATCATAATTCAAAATAGCCCATTTATTTTGATATTAGCTGGATGCAACAGAAGGCTAGGGATTACCCAATAAGGAATGAGTTATTGGCAATATAATGACAAATGCAATGGTCAGCAATGCATAGAAATTGCGCAGTGAAGGCAGAATGCATTCATTTAGATGTTCCTTTGCTCTGGGTGATATGGATTGTAAAATCTTGTTGAATTTGAAAATAGTAATTTGGTGAAGAAGGATTGTTCCTTTGATTCTTGAGCCTGAGGCTCTGGCTACATTTAAAAGAACTATACAACAGATTTGTAGCTGTTTGACCTCATTATCTTTCTGAAGACCCCAACTCTCTGATATGACACATTTGAGCAGCAACTTTTAAGTTGCTCCTGATGTAACCATAATAAAAAGGAATAGAACCTTTGCTGACTTGAAATGGCCAGTTTTAGAATGACAATTATCCTTTGTCCTCATTCAGTGTTGTTTATAAAACAGTGAGAAGGTGTTATATAACTAAAGACTTTTTTTACATTCCAGGAATGTAAATGCACTCTTCACTTTGTATAGCACAATTTGATACAAGCATTTTTTTCCTGTACCAATACTTTCTTTAGTTAGTTTACACTTAGTTGAATTATGAATGGAATGTCTTAGCTATATGATAAATAAGTATGAATTGAAGCTTTTTGTAAGCATTATGGTATTTTTACTGATTGAAAGTGAAATAGTTGGATCTGTACTAATCTATGATTAGAATGTTATTTTGTGCATTGCTGATTGTACTAAGCCTTGTTTCCTGAGCAGTATAGGTTTGGAGTTGGAGCAATTTATTGAACCCATTACACAGTACTAAATTGGAAAAGAAGTATAATCTCATATGCAATCCTATTAACATTTTCCTATGTTCCTTTCTTCATGTTTTGGAGATGCTAACTTGTCTGCCACCTGATACTTCTCATAACTTTTTCAGCAAATGGCTTTTGCATGTTTGAACTTGGACATCATCACACAACCACGTAAGTTCCCAGAAAAAATTGCTGCAGACTAATGAGAAGCATGAAGTCTAATTGATTCTGCTCTTCACAAACACCATGAATATTTATACATCCTTTTTTCCTATAGTCACGTGTGACCCAATGCCATGCTACATGGTATTTTACCAATTAAGCTATTAAGTAAATCAATGCCATCATTGTGAGCTGCAGAACTTGATCATTCACCAGCTCCCAATAGCCAGTTTTAGAAAAATACACCAAGGCGAGTCTCCTTAGACGGCATCTTCCAATCCCACGACCACTACCATCTTGAAAGTCAAGGGCAGCAGAGACATGGGAACCTTGCCACCAGCAGGTTTCCCTTCAAGACTCACACCATTTTGAGTTGAAATATATCACTGTACCTTCAGTGCCGCTGAATTAAAATCCTGAAAGTCCCTACATAGCAGCACTGTGGGTGGTTTTACACCACGTAGACTGCAACAGGATAGAGTGCAACTCAGCAACAACCTTCTCCAGAGCAACTAGGGATAGACGATAAATGCTGGCCCGGACACAATGCATGATTGAATAAAAATAAGGAGAAACTCTCACCTTCTCAACAGTGACACGAGAAAGAAGAGCAAAAACAGTAAGTAAACATTGTGGATGAAGAACACTTAATAAAGTTTGACACCAAGATCTCGTCATATGACTCTGTCTTTGATCATTACTTAAGGTAGCAGGACCAGAAATACATCTGTAAACATTTCTTCTGTTGGGTATTGCTGCTGGAGATGTAATTCAAATCTTTTACACTTACCAGAATTTTTCAAACCTTTTAAAACACCTTCTAATACTATATTGGCAACAATGATCAGCAGATTGTCACTGCATTCGAAAATTCAGCTGGCTCAATACTGCTGCAAATTTCTCCCAGGATATTTTAACCCTGGTTATTACAGAAATACATATCAATGTGTTTGGGGGAATCCAACAGAGTAGAATTGCAGGAAGATGGGATAAAATAGAAACTAAAAGGGCTAGTCTTAGTGACACACAGAAGAAAGGCAACAATAGTCAGGCTTTTGCTGGATTTGAAGATTCCTTTGACTCAATGCTGCTGCACACTTTCTCTGGGGTTTTACAGTCCCTGCGTTAACTGAATTATACAGTGTAGTGTCCAGCCGGGAACTCATTGGTGTGGGGTCATGTTGGAGAAAGACAGGACAAATCTCCTTATTGTGGTGCTAGCAACGCTATTGTACATTCAAAGTTTCAGTCTGAACGTTAGTACAAACATGAGTGGGTGAATGAGTAAATGAATGGGTAATGTGGCTAGGTGGGTAGGATGAAGAAGTGTAGGCAGAAGGGTAGGAATGGCAGTAGGGCAGGTACAGTGTGTAAGGTGGGCAGCTGGGATAGCAGTTAAGTAAATAGATGGATTAGTTGTGTTGGTGAGAAACGTTAAACAGGGAAGTGGGTGGGTTTGGAGTGGAGGCCTTTGACTGACAGTGTTCCACAGGTATCAGTTCTGGGTCCATTTTTCTTAGTCATTTATATAAACGATTTGGATGAGAATATATTCTAACTATATAGTTAGTAAGTTGGCGGATGGTACAAAAATTGGTGGTACTGTGGACAGTGAAGAACAATATCTAGGATTACAACGAGATCTTGATCAATTGGGTCAATGGGCTGAGAAGTGGCAGATGGAGTTTAATTGGATAAATGCAAGGTATTGCATATTGGTAAAACAAACAAGACAGGAATAATACAAATAATGGTAGAGAATTGTACAAATACTGGTGGTGTTGTGGAACAGAAAGACCTAGGGATTCAAGTGTATAATTCTTTGAAGTTTGCATCACAGGTAGATAGGGTGGTTAAGAAGGTGCTTAGCACTTGCCTTCATTGCTCAGATCTTTGAGTACAGGAGTTGGGACACCATGTTGAGTTTGTACAGGATGTTGGTGAGGCCTGTTATAGAGTTCTGTGTGCAGTTCTGGTCACACTGCTATTGGAAAGATATTATTAAATTGGAAAGAGTTCAGGAAACATTTACCAGGATGTTGCCAGGAATGGAGAGTTTCAGTTAGAAAAATAGGCTGGATAGGCTGGGACTTCTTTCATTGCAGCATAGGAAGTTAAGGCGTGCCCTTATAGAGGTTTATAAAATCATGAGGGGTATAGATAGGGTGAACCACAGGTGTATTTTCCCTATGATAGGGGATTTCGAGATGAGAGGGCATATTTTTAAGTTGAAAGGAGAAAGATTTTAAAATGACATGATGGGCAACCATTTTACACAGAGAGTGGTTTGTATGCTGAATGAACTTCGAGAGGAAGTGGTGGATGCGGGTACAATTACAATGTTTAAAAGACATTTAGATAAGTACATGAATAGCAAAGGTTTGGACAGATAAGGACCAAACACAGACAGGTGGTACTGGTTTAGCTTAGGAACATGGTTGGCGTTGACTAGTTCAACCTAATGGACTGTTTCCATGCTGTTTGAATCTATGACTCTACAGTTGGATTGGAGGGGAGCTGAGCTAGGTCAGGAGGGTAGTCAGGTAGATGGGGTATAGTCAGTGGAAGAGGTAGGTGCATTCGCTGATTAATTGGGTCATACTGGAAGAATTGTTAGTGGAACAGAAAGTAGTTGTGTGGTCGGAGGTGTAACTGGAGGGATCAGGGAAGTAATGGGCTTGTCAGTTGTGCAGCTATCAGACTAGATATTAATCTGTCTAATATTTAATGGGTAACTATATGTGAGTACTGCCGCTCAAACTCTAATTCAGAGATCAGGGCTATAAACTTGATACTTGCATCACCTTGTCTTTAGAAGAATTCAAATCACTTCATCTGTTTGAAATTCATGGTATTCTGAGAGAGTGGCAAAATCCCTTTAGACTGTAAACTTCAAAGATTGTTGGCACTCACATTTTGTGTTGCATTTTACATGCCAAACATGCAAACTTGAACATTCCAAGATGGATAGGTTCATTAACAAAACTCAACATATTCTCCAGCACTTCGGATGGTTGGAATGGATTTCTGGTTGGATTATATGCCTCTTGGCATCTTGTGTATTATCAATTATAATTGCTCAACAATAGATGGCCATCTCTTCAGTTGCCTAGTCCTTTATCCTGGAACTGCCTCCCTAAACCTCTTTGCCTCTCCACTTTATACTCTCACAACAGCAGAACTGTCCAGAACTACTTTTGTAGGGAAACCAATGGAGCCTAAATCTTTCACAAATCATTTTCGTACAAGGAATTCCTTCTGTCCTGTCTATTTTAGTTGTACTTCATTTCTGACTTCTTCGCATCTGTTCATAAATGGTTGACCTTCTATCCTCAGACTATCTAATGGAAAAGGACAATCACAGACAGACTTTGTCACTAGCAGTAAATACCATCATGTAGAATCTTTGTCATCTCAGTAACCACTTCAACAACCTTCCCCCATGTACAACAGCATTTATTAATAATACAGACCTATTCTACATGGGATTACATGGGACAAATGACACAGAGACAGGCTATTTAGCCCAACCTCTCCCTTTTGGCCGTTATGCTCCATTTGAGCTCCTCCCAAACTTCCTCATATAAATTGATCATTCCCTTTCTCCTTAAGGTGTTTGTGTTGATTCATCTTAGGTGAAAGTATTCTGTTATGACTTGGGTACAAATATCTGAACGAACGCAGCCTTTCTAACTCTGTATTAACCAGCATGGCCTTAGCATGGACTTACTGTCGTGAAGTGATTCCAGAGCAGTCTCCCAGTCTCGAGAACCTCAAGGTGAAGCCCAGCACAGTCTGGAGTTAGGACCTGGTATGGACTGGAGGCTGGGTGCCACTGTGGACTGGGTTGGAAGGACCATTGTTCTGAACATTTTATTTCTCCTTTTTCTAATCTATTCACACAATCTGCAATGCTGGACTCCTTATTTCTTTATTTTCTAACATTTTTTCCTAAGAACTTGGACGGAAAAAGCTGTACGTGGGTACCTTTGTACCTAAGATGGCGCTGTAGGTGGTGATTTGTAAACTTTTCACTGTACTCATCTGAGTATATGTGACAATAAAGCTAATTCTAATTCTAAAGAGTCAGAGACCCCAAATAGTCACTCCAATGGTTCCTAACCAGTCTTTCCAATAACTAATCCAAGACTTTGTGAATAATTAACCCGTTTTGTATCTTACACAATGGACTTAACAATTTATTAAATACAAACTAACATTAGCAGAGAGAAAATTAAACAGAGTGCAGTAGAGCTTTAATTCAACCTTAATTCTGGCTCCACCTTGATAGACAGATCTTCTCCCCCCAAGGCCTCAGTTACCATTCAATAACAGCCATCTGCTTGAACATAGAAAATCCCTCAGACCGCCTGGACCCAACTCTCAGCTACTCACTTCATTAGTAGCCAACTTTCTGCTATCTGTTTAAACACAACGCTCCTTGTTATTTCCATTAGAACCTTTCAATCGCGGTTCAGCCTGTAATTAGCCTCCAGGCCTGGATTAACAAAAAAAACTAAGCTTGCTTGGTCCATTCGTTTCTGTTTAACCCAAAGTCCATCAGTCATTTCCAATCATAATTTCAAATTTATAAAAGGAAAAAATTAAAATAATGAGAAATCCATGAGGGTTCTAGCAATGTCTTATACTTCAGTCACTCTCTGTGGTAGCAAATTCCATATATTTTTATGACCACTCCTTGGGTAAAGAAGTTTCTTTTGAATTTCTTATTTGATTTTTTTTAATTGGGCAGCATGGTGGCTCAGTGGTTAGCACTGTTACCTCATAGCACCAGGGACCCAGGCTCAATTCCAGCCTCAGGTGACGGTGTGTGTGGAGTTTGTACATCTCCCCACATCTGTGTGGGTTTCCTCCAAGTGCTTTGGTTTCCTCCCACAGTCCAAAGATGTGCAGGTTAGATGGATTAGCCATGGGAAATGCAGAGTTACTGGGATAAGATGGGTCTCGGTGGGATTCTCTTCAGAGAGCTGGTAGGGGCTGAATGGCCTGCTTCCACACTGTAGGGATTCTGTAATTTCTTGGTGACTCTCTTATTCTGATAACCTCTAGTTATGCTAATAATCTCTGGTTAGGTTTCCCTCCATATAAGGAAACATTCTATTTGCATCTACTCTTTCAAATCCTTTGAAAATCTAAAAGATGTCTTTTATGTTAGTCCTCAGCCCTGTTTCTGAATCCTTTCCTGATATGCAGACCCACACATTTCTGGGATCATCCTTCTCAATTATCTCTGCATCCTCTCTTTTACAATATGGCAATTAGAACTGCATTCAGTTCTCCTAGCATGGTCAAACCGAGTTTGATATGATGTTATCATAATTTCTCTATTGCTTAGTTCTATCCCTCTAGCAATAAAGCTGTGTGTGTTATTTTATGAGATAGCAAGAACTGCAGATGCAGTTTCTGAGGAAGGGTCCTGACCCGAGAAGTCAACTTTCCTGCTTTTTTGATGCTGCCCGGCCTACTGAGTTCCTCCAGCTCCACACTGTGTTGCTGTCTGTGTTATTTTATGGCCTTGTTTACCAGTGCAACAACTTTTATTGAGAGGATTACGTGCATTCTGCCAATACTCTATCCATCTGGACTTGCAGCTTCTAAATTGTAATGGATTTTTTAAATACCATTTACCTGTGTTGAACTTCATTTGTCAATTATTTCCCCAAATTATTCACAACTTCCTGTAATTTGTAGTATTCCTTCCTCCTCACTTTTGACTATCTCCTTCAATTTGGTATCATCTGCAAATTTAGTAATTTTGTTTTTGATTCCAAAGTGCAAATCACGAATTTAAATTGTGAACAGCAGTTGTTACAACATGGATCCTTGTGGAAAACCACTTCCCACCTTCTGCCACTCTGAATAACTCTCCTTTTCTCTTGCTCTTCACTTTCTGTCTTGAAATCTACTAGCAATCAACCAGTTGTCCCCAGACTCCACATTTTCTACTCATTGGTCAAATACAGGGCTTGGCTGTTGAATTGATTCACTTTTATATTCTGCACACAGCGACTCCAACATGCCCAAATGGCCAATTAATTTATTCCTCCAAAGAGTGTAATAATATTCAGTTGAGCGTTAAACATTCAGTTATAGCCTTCTCCTTAGATGATTCTTTATAAATTGTGTAAAACAGAAGATGTGCTTCGAAGAACTGTTTAAGAGTGCATCCACTTGTAGCTGGTGGCTAATATTAACATAATAAATGTGTGATTGAATAGCACAGTCCAAAATGAACTTCAAAGTGATGACTAATCAGAAAAAAGTATTTCCTAAAGGGTAACATCTTTGTAAAATATTAATTAACTCCTGAAAGAAAAACTGTGTGAATATTGCTGAAGACAAGAAACACAGAAACTCAGAACTGGTGAACAATTGTTCCAGTTAAGGAACATTGTGTTTTGCCGTGCTGAATTGATGTGATCCAATGAGTTCAAGGAGAAATTTGATAGACTTTAAGCCTCCTCAGGTTAAATTTCCAATAAACTTATCAGTACAAACTGTGCATGGGCTGTAGTAAACCAGACTTGTGAAGCTTAATAGCTTTTCTAGTTTAACTTATCATGTGTTCTTGTGCTGTGACATTTTTAACGTGTTATTTGTTTGCTCTTTGGATGCAGGAAACATCAGCAAGGCAGCCTGTATAGTTCATCCCGGTAGGTTTTGTTCTAAACAAATAGAAAAAAAGGTAGGCCTCTATTTATTGCACCTTTTGCGATCTCAGTATGGCCCAAAAATGTCCCAGTCAATGATGTTTGGACGTTTTGTTACTGTTGGAATGTTAGGAACGTGGCTGTCAATTTGTAACAACCAAGTGCCACAAAAAGAAACAGTGACCGTGGGTGCAAGTGGATTCCATTTGCCATGTGGGAACCATCCAGCCATATATAAGACTAACCACTAGCTGATTTATGTATATACCACAACCTACCACACAAACTGCCAACAGACCTTAATCTGTCTTACAGGACCCTGTAGGAGTGTGTATTTTAAAATTAATTATATTTGCCAGGTAGAGCACTGAGAAATCCCCACTTCACATTAATTATTAACTTTGTGTATTTTTTTAAACAGGGCCCTCTGAGTTCAGTCTACCGAATAGAGAAATTCAGGCCCTGCTCTATAATTCCTTGACCCCCTGTTCCTTGAAGGAATTCATTTCCTTAATTATTTAATCCATCCCTGGCTGACCTTAATCCTGCTCCTATGACGCTGCTTGGCCTGCTGTGTTCATCCAGCTCCACACCTTGTTATCTCACTTTCTACTCACCTGTTTCAAATTAGTTGATACTATTAACTAAAATAGATCTATCGATTCTCAATTTTGAAATTCTGAATTAACCCAACAATGGTGACCTATTGAGAACATTTTGTTCTAGATGTCCTGTACATTTGGCTTTGAAGAATGCTTCTGAATATCACTCAAGAGTAGCTTCATTTAATATTAAGATCTGCTGTTCTCCACCTAAGGAATCAGAGAAACTATTATGTCCTAAGTTGATTTTTTTTAATAAAAATCTTTCCCTTATGTTTCTTCACAATGATGCCAATTTCAATTTTGGAATTCTACGTCGATACATTCTACAATTCTACATCCTTCCTAACTAGGTTTTAAAAGGATCTTTTGATTTTTGATGGGACTTTGGGGC
Source organism: Ginglymostoma cirratum (assembly GCA_024137785.1). NCBI lineage: Eukaryota > Metazoa > Chordata > Chondrichthyes > Orectolobiformes > Ginglymostomatidae > Ginglymostoma > Ginglymostoma cirratum. Next base: position 9,953,992 of record JAHRHZ010000024.1, read on the forward strand.
TGTGAGATAGTCCTTTTGTTTTCAAGTAAAGATCTGGCATGTACCGTTTTGCTTACTATTCGGAGTCCTTTATCAGGTATTCCTGTAGTGTTCACACAGCCACCAAGGACATCTAACACCTATGTAATCAAAGCAAGGCATTTTGAGAAGTCAACCGCATAAATGTTGATGGTCAGTCTGACTTTCAGCCTATTAATCAAAAATTGCATCAATACTTTCATCAGCTTCTGAACAAATATTTGCAGCATGAAAAATATTGTAGGCATAAATTTTTCAGTATGCATGACAGGTACATTTGAAAGAAATTACAACTTAGCTCCCCTTCTTTGTTCTCAGACCTTCCCTTATAGTTATCAGCAGGTGTACAGTGCTGCCACATCAGGAGAGATTTGAGTGGATTATGCTACCATGACCACTTTTCCGGCGAGATGATAGCATTAATCTCCAAAATGGACTAAATACTGCTGGCAGCTAACACCAGGATTCATCCTTCAAGAGTGCAAATAGGTGGTTTTCCTATTGCTCTATTTGTACTTTTCAGTTTAATTGACTCTTCCTGGCTTTGGGAGTATAAATTGTGCTACAACAAAATCCAAAGCAAATGGTAACCGAAATTGAGAATAATAAAAGACAAAGCCACGTATCTCTATGACACATTGGTATGCAGCTCACACACCATATAAATGAAGGACAGAGCACCAACAGTCAATGCGGAACATATGCCCTTTTGTTTGAACAGATTAATAAACAATTAGTTAGTTAGGGCCCTGGTGGGCAATGGTAGTTATTTTAGGCATGCAAGACTAGATAGGTACGTTAATAACCTTTGCTTGGTAGTTAATGTGATTGATTGATATTATTGACAATGGAGCAACCATAATAGTTGCATGTACGCTGATAGATGGTTGTTGCCCTGTTGAATTCATCTCTGCGTAATGACTGACAGACGATGTCTAAACCTACATTCACTGGTTCTAACTTACGCACTAAATAATGATTGATGTTTGATGTCACAGATCCTATTCCCCTTGTTCCCACGCTGTATAATTGCTTAAATAATGAGACAGTATCCTGGTTGTTGGATGAAAAGGGACAGCTTTTAAAAGCAAACTCATGTTGATCATGATATATTTTAACCTTGCTCTTGACAGACTAGTGTCAGCATTTCCAGCTCCAACCTGCTAACACCAAGGAAATATTTGCTGTGCTCATGTGCAGCCTAGAAATTATCAACCCAAATTCATTTCTTTCATGAGTTCGAAAGAATCACAAGATGTCAGGTTAAGCTGGTTTTAAAATTGCCTTTAACCATCTCATGCTGGCTGTCATTTATTGACCCATCTTTTACCAAGTGACAATTAATTTTATCCTTTATTTGAAAGTCTCCCAACACTGACATTGCACTGACTGGCCTGTTTACCAGGCATATCTCTTTTCCCTTTTATGACCAAGCGTATAGCTGTTTTAATGCACCAGTCCTTGATTGCCACTCTCATATCTTGAAAGAATGTGAACAAAGCTTCTGTTACTTGTAGCCTTTTTTGTTTCATCTATTGAAAGTGAATCTGGTTTTGACTGAAGAATGGTCTCGACCCAAAACATCAGCTTTCCTCTTCCTCTGATGCTGCCTGACCCACTGTGTTCCTCCAGATTCACACTTTGTTATCTCTGACTCCAGCATCTGCAGTTCTTGCCATCTCCCTGATTTTGACTGTGTTACTTTTGTACCTTTAACAACCTTGTAATTGCCTTCTTTTTATCTATGTTTTATAATATTTTCTCCAGCAACTCTTCTTTCGCAATGGCATAGAATTACATGAAGTATACAGGATCTAGCAGGGGACTCCTGTCATGCTGTGATAGTGTCCACATGGCCCAGGTTCAAGTCAGATGTGATCCAGAAGTGTGTCATAACCTATCTGAGCCCAACAGCCAATCCTAAATCAGTTGTCAGCATAATTCTTTGCACATTCAGGATTCTTTCGTAAATGAAGTCCAATTGTGGAATCTGTCTCATTTAGACAATGTATTTTGAGTCTTGCAAGTGTGAAGTGGTTGGCCACAGTATTTACTGTGCTTGTTACAAACAGCTAAAGTGATGTGCTCTTTGATTTGAGCCACCAGTCTTTGGGACCTATGGCCTACAGATCTAGCATAATATCAGCATGAAGATTTCAATGGAGAAATCAATAGATAGTGGGAAGTGAGATCAGTAAGAAGACCATCATTTTCAAAGAAGCTAACCAAGAATTAGGCGCACATTACCTAATCCAAGGTTAATTGCGTACTGTCCATTTGTTTACAAGCCAATTAGATTTCGGGATCTCTGATAATACAAAGGGCTAGCAAGGGTTAATAAGTGCTCTGACTCTATATAGTTAAGTACAAAGTAAGAGGACCAACGACAGAAGGACAACGTCTGTTGACATAAGAGAACAAGAGACGACTACCCAGTCAGTCAGAAAATGCCAACTGTCATTCCATTGTGAGTCGACTGAATCTATTGCTTATTTATTTTGATAAATTTAATAAAGTCTCTAATACATTATGAAAATATACTTGAACCAGGATTGGATCTTGTCAATAATCAGGATGGCAAGACCTTTCAAATTAGTTCCATCACAAAACTAACTCAGTCCACAATTGCAATTTACTTAAGTCTTATAATTTAAGTTAAAATGAATCCCAAAATCTGACAATAAATAGACTCCTACTGTATTTCAATTAATTTACATGCCACAGTTCTCTATTTGGTAAAGAGAAAGGCAAACATTTCATTCTCACACAAGTAGTTCTCCACAATCAGCTTTCAAGGACACGTCAACATTTGCTATGATGAAGCTGTTTATAACTCAACATAAACTCCCAGAATCCCTCTTCAGTTTGTTTTATTCTTCCTGCCATTTTCCACATTATACACCATTTTCCCAGTATTTGCCCTCTCACTAACCTTTCTAGAACCATTTGGATCCTTACGTCTCCTTCACAACTTTCTTTGATACCTATTTTTGTGTAATCAGGAAATTTGCTAATGATAGCTTCTATCCCTCCATCCAAGAAATTTATATAAATTGTGAAGAGTTGAAGTCCGAGCACTGATCTGCATACCAGTCATTATATCTTGCCAACCTGTAGACCTGGTGGTGCAGGTTCATAGTTCTTTGAAAGTGGCATCGCAGGTAGACAGGGTGGTGAAGAAGGTGTTTGACATGCTTGCCTTCATTGGTCACAGCCTTGAATATAGGAGTTGGATTGTCATGTTGCAATTGTATAAGACATTGATGAGGCTGCTCTTAGAATACTGCAAACAATTCTGGTGACCCTGCTATAGGAAGGACATTGTTAAACTAGAAAGAGTCTCTGGAAATATTTCAAGGATGTTAGCAAGACTGGAGGGCTTGGGTTATAAGGAGAGGCTGGGATTTTTACCCCTAGAGGGTCAGATGCTGAGGAATGACGTTTTAGAGGTTTGTAAAATCATGAGAAACACAGGTAACGTGAATAGCCAAGGCCTTTTTCCCAGGGTAGGGGAGCATAAGTTTAAGGTGAGAGGGGAAAGATTTAAAAGGGACTTGAGGCCAACATTTTTACAGAGAGTGTTGCATGTATGGAACAAGCTGCCAGAGGAAGTGGTAGAGGCAGGTATAATTACAGCATTTAAAAGGCATTTGGACAATGAACATACATGAATACGAAAAATTTAGAGGGATATAGGCCAACAATAGGAAAATGGGACTAATTCAGTTTAGGGTACCAGGACAGCATTGATGAGTTGCACTGAAAGGTCTGTTTCTGTGCTGTTTGATTCCATGACTCTATATCTATTTTCTGCTTCCTGTTAGCCAGCCAATCTTCCATCAAAGTCCATATGCTCTTATACACCCTCTATACTGTTGAGATTTAATTTTCTGCAATAATATTTGATGTAGCACCTGTCTTCTTGTAATCTGTACCTGTGCATGTACTGTACATCTACGTGTTCTCCTTTAACAGCAGCATATACTATTCCTTCAAAGAACTTCAACAATTGGTTAAACATGTTAAATACGACTTCCCTATCACAGAACCATGTTGACTCTACCTAGTCATCTTGAATTCATTTAAGTACCCTGCTCCAACTTGATAATGATTTCCAGCATTTTCCCAGTGACAAATTTTAAGTGACTGCTTTGTAAGGTGGAACCTTAGGAGGATGTGTGGTAGAATTGGGTGACAAATGGGGAAAAACCCATTACAACGTCAGGATTATCTTGCTCCATCTTTTATACTTTTCACAAGTGGTGTGGCAAAGTTCTCAATAGACAGCAGCAAGATGCCAATAGTTGGTTATTATTAGATGTTATCTTGGTAACACTACAAGTTACCTCATTAATATTTGGAATTGCTTCTTTCCAATCTTGCTAAACAAGATAGACACAAGAAAACATGACAAGGAATCCAGAGCAAACACCTGGCAGATTCAGCTCACTGCTTGTTGCAAATGAGCCCTGTGTGGCATACTGGTCATGACATCTCAGAGCAAGCTCCATGGAGATTGGCCATATACACCCACACCCACAGACACTGGCCTCCAACCTGTGATAGCCTCTGTGAACTCTCAGCTCTCATCTCCAGTTCATTTACAGGTCACTTCTGCACTTCAATGCTGCAACCCAGGCTGCACAAGCAACTATCATTAGAATGCAGCTACCAAGCTCTTTCACTGCTGCCTTGCCTTGCTGTTTAGTACAAACACAAAGCCAGGAAGCTTATCAGAGTTGTCAGCTGGCCTTCATTCAGGGGTTCCCAGAACAGTAAGTCAAGGGCAGTCTCTACAGCAGCCTAATCTCTGTTCAGGGCAGTCAGTGTTAGCATCCTCTCCCTATAAGGGTTGAGGAGTTGAATGGTGGGCCACACAATGCTTGGCTTGACTCTTTCTGTACTATTGTGGGCTGTTTTCCTCATGGAATGAGAGTGAACCAGGCATTATGGAAGTGAATGGCACAGCTGGTATTTTTGGAACAGGTGGGAAGGTGCCAAGAGCATTGAGTAGGCAGCGCAGAGGGCATGCAGTGTTAGTGAAGTCAGGGGTTGGGGCTGATAACAGCAAGCGATGAAAGATGTTGCAGACGATAGTGAGAGTACTAGAGAATGAGCCTTGGTGGGAGATGGATATAGTGGCAGAAATAGAGTGTGTACGAGGTATCAGAGAGAAGATAGTTGCACTTATGCTGGTAGATTGGAAAAGGTAATTGATATTTTTCTACATTGCTGGGCATTCTTCCAGAAGGCTGAGAGTTCTACAACCCAGGTGGCAACGTCAGAGCAGGCTGGCATGGTCAGCTTTCCTAACATCGTCCATTGGTCCCGAGGGAAGAGAACATCTTGTTTGGGGCAAATGTTACCAACCAGGCAGGGTAGCTCAGGGCTTGACCAGGTACATGATGGACTTTTAAAGATAGTGCACCTGCCAGTGTTTTTACAGAAATCCAATGAGTGGTGAGTTGCTCTCGCAACAGCGTGCTAAGATGTGGCAGAAATTGGACATGAGAGATGCCATAGGCAGTTAATGAGGCGGGCTTGGTAAGATAGGACAAGAAAACTTACCAAGACTTGCAATGAGAAGCTTTCCAAAATACTAACTGCAGCTTAGATTTAGCCAAAAAAAAAACACCCGTATTTTTCTACTTCTGTCGCCCTCCTTTATGAATAAAGGTGTTTTATTTACGATCTTCCAATCTGCTGCAGGCTCCTCCATATCTTAGGCATTTTTAGAAAAATAAAATCAATGCATCAACTGTAATATTGGCTACTTCTTTTAAGACCCTATGGTGAAGTTCATTGTGACCCAGGCACTTGTCAGCCCATGGTTCCAACAATTTGCTCAGTACCACTTCCCTGGTGATTGTAAATTACCTGAGTTTCTTACTCTCACTTCCTGATTCATAGCTGCTTCTGGGATATAACTTCTATACTCTATGATGTAGTCTGATGCAAAATACCTGATCAATTCATCTGTCATTTCTTTAATTTCCATTATCAATTCTCCAGAATCAGTTCCTACTGATTCTACTGACCAATGCTCACTTTGTTAACTAACTTTTTAAAATACTTGTAGAAACTGTCACTATCTGTTTTCATATTTCTAGCTAGCTTTCTCTCATTCTCCAATCTCTTTCTATGTATTAACTTTATGACAAACTTTGATTATTTCTTCAGCTGTTCTCCACCTTGCCATGAAGTTACTGTTAGACGGCCTGTACCTCAATCCTAAAAGTGACTCCTCATCTGTGCCTAAACTGTTTCCACATCTTGATTTCTGGAAATTAGGTCATCCCTCTCTGCTAGCATCATGAGTTAACAGAACCAATTCCTCATATTTTCCTAGCTTCCTGTCCTTTCTAAATGTTCTGTTCCCCTTAAAATTCAGCTACAAATCCATGTCACCCCGCAGTCTAAAATCATCTGAAATCACTGGGAGCAGTCCCATTGGACTGAGGCGGCCTTTCTATCCAGCCTGTTTCAGTGCTCACCCACCCAAATGTCCTTCTGTCATCTATTTTTGGAGTTGGTGGACCCAACTTCATTCTGTACCCACCGCCATCAAAACAAAAATCTTACAACTCAGGCCAAATTAACAAGACGGGTATGTCAGGTGGATAGTTGTCTGACTCGAACTGTCCTGTACCATAATGAAAATCTGACTCTGAAGTGCACTAAAGTATTCAATCATTTATTCTGTCATACCAAAACTCAGTTCTGCCCTTCAATTTTAGATTACTGGACAGCAATCAAGAGAGACAATCCAGGTGGTTTCTAGAATGTTATTCTTTCTTATTTCAGAGAAGTTGTTGAGGCTACATTTACTACACTAAGTGACTTCTTGTTTAAGGACAGGTGCTTAGAACAACAGGAGAAATTGAAACTGTTGCTTCTTGAGTTGTGCAGATCTACATCAAACCATTTATTATCTGATCCATTGGAGGAGATTCTCCAATTCTTCATTTGTTGTTTATCTTACCTAGAAGTATTTAAACCAATAAGCTCAGCCAGAAATAGTGATTGCTTCACAGTTTTCTCATTTAGAAGCTGTAACTGGTGACTGCTTATGTCATAGGGTTTCCTTTAGTGCTGTGCTGTAATTAATGTTTTGAAGTGTAGTCACTGATCTGACAACAAAAGTAAATTATCAAAGACACAGCATTAGAGGGTTGTTGAACACAATTAAAATCAATACACTTTTTGCATATTTTTACTTCGGGAAGAGGTTCATGATATCCTATGCTCTGGATTTGACTGAAGCATATCTATGAATACTGTTTCAATACAGTTACTTCACTAACAACTCCACAACAAGATGGGTAGTGGCACTGTGGCTTAGTTGGTAAACATGCCTGCCTAGTTAAAAAGGCAGCATGGTGGCACAGTGGTTGTCACTGCTGCCTCACAGCACTAGATACCTGGGTTCAATTCCACCCTCAGGCAACTGTCTGTGTGGAGCAAAATAAATTCTTGTGACTTCAGATGCAGAGCGATGTGGTTGACTCTTAACTGTCCTGTAGGCAATCAGGGGTGGACAATGACTGCTGGCCTGGCCAGTGATGCCCATTTTCTTTGAATCATATCAGACCAGGATTGATAGATATGCTCTGGTCAAATCCTTTGAGCTATAAAGAGAGGCTGGATATGCTGAGCGTAGGAGTCTGAGAGATGACCCTATGGTGGTTTATAAAATCAAGAGGGGCATGGATAGGGTGATCAGCAAGGTCTTTTCCCCAGGGCAGGGGAACCCAAAACTGGAGGGCATAGGTTTAAGGGGAGAGGGGGAGAAGGGAATGATTTAAAAGGGACCTGATGGGGCAACTTTTTCACACAGAAGCTGGTGTGTCTATGGAACAAGCTGCCAGAGGAAGTGGTAGAGGCGAGTATTATTACACCATTTAAAAGGCATTTAGACAAGTAAATTGATAGAAAATGTTTAAAGGAATATAGGCCAAGTTCAGGCAAATTAGACTAGTTCAGTTTAGGACATCTGGATGGCATGGGCAGGTTAGGCCAAAGGGTCTGTTTCCATGCTGTATGGCTCAATGGCTCTATAATTCTAAGAAAAAAATCAAACTGGGCAATTGGCAGCCTAATGACCTCCTGTTTACATTCAGTGGAATTGCTGTTGCCAAACACCCACCAATGACCTGTGGTGTAACTATTGATTAGAATTAAACAAGAGCACAAAAGTGTGGTAGCGATTGCACCAGACTAGGGATTGGTATTTGGTGGTGAGTAGTTCTTCTGAATGTCCAAAGTCTCTCGACTAATTCCAGGGCACAAGTCAAGGATGTGAGAGAATGTTTTCCCTTTATCTGCATGTTTGTACTTCTAATAAACACACAACATTTGTATTACAGATGATTTAGGACAAAATATGATTTTGATTGACACTGTATCCAACACATTAAACATTCACTCCAAACTGCAATGAGATAAGGTCCCAGAAAATGTACCATTCTCCTTCAAAGCTCTCTGTTTCACCACCACATTCTCTTCCTTTCAGACTTTCCTTCAAAGTTAGAGATTGCTGGAAAAGCTCAGCCAGTCTGGCAGCACCTGTGTAGAGAAATCAGAGGTAACGTTTCAGGTCGAGCGACCCTTCCTCAGAGGAGTTCATGTAAGTGTTCACCCCAATAGAGTGACTTAAACTTCATCAAAGAGATGACTTTGAAGGAAAAATCGAAAGAACTGCAGAAGCTGTAAATCAGAAACAAAAATAGAGATCATTTCTGATTTACAGCAACCACAGTTCTTTCGATTTTTCCTTTAAAGTTACCTCTTTGATAAAGTTTAAGTCACTCTATTGAGATAGACACTTACTTGGGCTCAATATCGCCTTTTGTTTCATTATTCTCATCTGAAATGTTTGTGGAATTTTTTTTTATAAATTTAAAAGTCCTATTAAATACAAGTTGATGTTGCTGAATGACCAGTTAATCTATTCAGTTGATGATGTTAGCCAACGAAGGAATGTTTTCTGAAACACTGATAAATTCTCTCCTATCCCTCGAAAGCTACTGTAATTTCATAAGAACCAGTAAATTGGCACATCGCCTAAAAGTCTCATCTTAGAGACACTCCTAACAATACAGAACATCCTCAGTACTACACTCAAGTATTGACTTATGATCGTGTTCAACATTTTGGGTGAAAGTTGAGTACACAACCTTTTGACACAAGAATTAAGAATGTTATGAACTATGCCAAGTCGATACTTAAGACATTTATATCTTTGATACACAATATCTTCAGAGTAAATTCTGCTATACTTCAGAATTCTGGTACTTATACTTAGCTTCAAGTCCTTGCAACATTCGTGTAAACATATATGACTTGATGTATACAGTTACAAATTGAATAAAATAAATATTTGCCATTTATGGTCCAAATTTCTGAAGTATTAATGTTTATAAATATTCAGAAGAGAATGCAAAAATGTTTATGTTTGTGGAGAGACATCAAAACGTTAGGATTCCCAAAAGGTTTTTATAGATAATGAAGTATTTTTAAGGTGTGATCACTGTTGTAAACAACCAATATATCCAATATATAAAAAGATCCCACCAGCAAGTATTAGATAATAGCCATAATAATTTGTTTTATGCCTGTGCTTGCAAAGCCTGAGCAGATGGATCAACATATTGAAGATAAAATCTAAAAGCATTTTAGGTATAACACTAGATCAGGCATAGACAGTTGAAATACATTGCTATCTTTGCCTTATATATGCTATTTGATATGCTTTTTGTTGAAATTTTTCATTTGTGTGTATTCTGCTAAAGCAATCCAAGATAAGAGTTGCAAGACTGGAATCTTTCAGAAGAAGAGTGTTTTATGATATATATATCTCCTATGTTTTCCTTCATGGGCAATGTTGTTTCTGGAGTATGGCTGTGATAGTCCCAGAGCCCACACCTTTTGATCTCACACCTTTTGTTTCAATATTTCCTGTGAAGAACTCAGATCGATGCAACTGCCTAAGCCCTAAGGTCAATCACGGAGAAACTGCAGAAATCTCCAAGTTTCTGACTCCAAATGTAGTGACCCCATTATGCTAAGATAGCTTTGTATCCTTAGTGTGTTAGGGATAAAAATGCATTGATACAGGGTATTTGTTGAGTAGGAAAATATGAGTTCTGAAGAAGGGTCACTTGATCCAAAATGTTAACTCTGATTTCTTTTCACAGATGCTGTCAGACCTCCTGAGCTTTTCCAGCAACTTCTGTTTTGGTTCAGGAAAACATGCTTTTGTTAATATTAATAATTCTCAAGAAGGGTTGTAATGACGCCATCACTGGTCTTAGTTGATTGAACTGTCAATGCCTTGACAGACAAATCAGTCAGTAGGAAGAAAGTGAATATCAATCGAAGAAAATGAAGCTCAAGTGATTGGGGTGCTCTCCCATTAACCTTGCATATTCAGACAGATTCCAAGTGTGTCAGGATGTGATTCCAGCAGAAGTAGTGGCGGTCAAAGTCCATGAAAATTTGGAGCCCTTATTGATGAAGAAGAACTCAAAATAATTTTGAAAAATATTTTAATTGGCATTGGTTGTGCTTCCTGTTGATGGATTTTCAATATTTCTCCCATAGCGCTGCAGAAGTTCAGACTCCTTTAATGTTTTAGTTATATGAGAGTTGCTGCATAAAATACTGTAGTGTCTCCATTGGCTGGAGGGTAAAATGACAGCTTGAACATTTTGCACGGACACTTCATTATTAGTATGGAGAACAGCAATTTGTATTTACGTAGTAACTTTAGTGAAATTTTACAGACTAAAACACATTGCAGGAGGCGTTTCAAACTGTATTTGAATTTGACTGAAATAAGACAAAATGAGGGCATAGGACCAAAAACTTTATCAAATATTTTTAAGATGTATTTTAAAAAGAAAGAGGATAGAGACCTCTAGGGAAAGAATTAAATGCATTAAACCCTAGTGGCACAAGCTATGACCACTGTCTGTGCGCTGGTTAAAATTAGATATTTAAAGTTTTGGCAAAGATCTGTAGCTTGGGTTGTGGGTGAGGTTGTCGACTTGCTCGCCAAGCTGGCTTGTTCTCATTCAGATGTTTCGTCACCATGCTAGGTTCTCCACTCATAATACTATCATAATGCAATTGGACCCCACATATAAACCCATACAGAACAAAACCGGAAACGACCCTATTCACCGTAACGGACCGGACAGTATAAATTCCAAATGGATTAGAATAACATCGCTTCATCGGAGGCTCCACTGATATTGCCACCTAGCATGGTGACAAAATGTCTGAACGAGAACAAGCCAGCTCGGCCAGCAAATCGACAACTTAAAATTGGAGGTTTGTATGGCTGGATCAGAATCTGGAGTTTCAGGGGGCTGTTATCATGGAGGGTCAGATAGATAGACAATGATAATCGAATAGAAAGACAGTCAATAGATAAATGATGAAACTATGTGTAACACAATCTGAGCGACCACTTTTCCAGCACATGTAATTACACAACAGATTCTCCTTTTAGGCAGATTTTACAAATGTTATTCATTATCATATTTCTTTTCTGTTAATTAAATAACTATATTTTAATTCATTTCAATGTCATTTGCATTAAAACCACTTGCGAATATTAATATAAAATTCTCTTATCTCTTCTGAGTTTTGTATTTTTGAAGCCAGCAGGGCTGCCTGACCTCTCCTTAGTCAGTGGGAAACAAACAGATCAGTTAAAAAGAAATTACTTCAGTTTGGAATGTAAAATGAAATTCAACAGTACAGCACAGGAACAGCCCTTTCGGCCCACCATGTCAGTTCCGACCATTATGTCATTAGAAACATTATAACATCAGTCTGCAAATGATCCATATCCGTCTACACTATGCCTGGTCATGTGTCTGTCTGAATGTCTCTTACATTTTACTATCAAGTTGGCTTCTACCACTTCCCTGGCAGCATGTTCTAGACATCTACTGCCCTCTGCATAAAAATATTTGCCTCCCACAGCTCCTTTAATCTATCCTCCTCTCACCAGGAACCTGTGCTCCATAGTATTTGACATTTCTACCTTGGGGGGAAAGAGTCTGACTGTCCACCCTATCCACGCCTTTTGTAATTTTATATGCTTCTATCAGGTCACCCGTCAGCCTCCGACGCTCTAGTGAAAACAAACCAAGTTTATCCAATCTCTCCTTAAAGCTAATACACTCCAATCGAGGCAATATCCTGGTAAACATCTTTTGCATCCTTTCCAAAGCTTCCACATCTTTCTTATTATATGGCGACCAGAACTGCGCCCCATGCTCCAAATGTGCCCTAACTAAAGTCTAATGCAGCTGCAACATAACTTGCCAACATTTATATTCAATGCCCCGACCAATGATGATGAGCATGCAGTATGCCTTCTTTACCACCTGATCCAGTTGTGTTTCAATTTTCAGGGAGCTATGGAATTGCACCCCAACATCCCTCTGTAAAATGATGCTCCTAAGGGTCCTTCCATTTATTGCATAATTTCCTCTTTCATTTGACCTTCCAAAATGCATCACTTCACATTTTATTGGATTAAACTCCACCTGCCATTACTCCATCCAACTTTCAAACGGATCTATATCCTGCTGTATCCTTTGATAACTATCCATAATTTTCATGTCCTCTGCAAACTTACTAATCAGATCACCTACATTTTCATCCAAATCATTCATATACACTGTAAACAACAGAGGTTCCAGCACAGATCCTTGCGTAACACCACTGGTCACAGATCTCCAGTCAGAAAAACACCCCTCCACAACTACCCTCTGACTTCTATGACCAAGGCACTTTTGTATCCAGCTTACCAACTCCACGTGGATCTCTTGTGACTTAATATTCTGGATCAGCCTACAATGACGGACCTTGTCAAATGCTTTAGTAATATCCATGTGAACAGCATCCACTGCCTTACCATCATCAGTCATCTTCATCACTTTCTCAAAAAACTCAGTCAGGTTTACGAGATAAGTCCTCTCCCATACAAAACCATGCTGACTATTCCTAATAGGCCTATTCTTTTCCAAATACTTCCCCAATAATTTCCCTACTGCCGATGCAAAGCTCATGGGCCTATAATTTCCTGGATTATCCCATTTTGCTGTTCTTAAACAAAGGAACAACGTTGGCTATTCTCCAATCTTTTGGAACCTGGCCTGTGGCCAAGGATGACAGAAAAATCTCTGTTAAGGCCCCAACAATCTCCTCTGTTGCTTCCCTCAGTATCCTAGGATAGATCCCATTAGGCCCTGGGAATTTGTCTACTTTTGTCCTTCAAGATACCCAACAGTTCCTCCTCTTTAATAATGACATGACCTAGAATATCAACATCCCCCTCCCTAATCTTACCATCGTCAATGTTCTTCTCCTTGGTAAATACGAATGCGAAGTACTCATTAAGAACATTGCCCACTGGCTCTGTCTCTGTGTATAAATTCCTTCCTTTGTCCTTGGCTGGATGTATCTTTTCTCAAGGTACCTTCTTGCTCCTATTATATGTATAAAATGCCTTGGAATTTTCCTTAATCCTACTTATCAAGGCCATTTCATAGCTAATTTTGGTCCTCCTAGTTCCTCGATAAGTTCTTTCCTGCTTCATTAACATTCCTCAAAGGTCTTGACTGATTTCAGTTTCCTAAACCTTACATGCGCTTTCATTTACTTTTTCACTAAACTTTCAATATCTCTTGACATCCAGGGTTCCTGAATCATGCTGTCCCTATCTTTCATTCTCAAAGGAACATGCTGGACATGAACTCTGATCAACCAGCCTTTAAAAGACTCCCACACATCAGATGCAGATTTACCCCCAAACAGTCACTGCCCCGACTCTCCCTTTTCCCAAGAGGTCGTGCTTTTTAACTTTCAACTTAAGTGCTTAAATTCCCTTTAGAGGACCTCATCTCCCTTCCTGCTTATGCCATTAATACCAATATAGACTATGATCTCTGGCTGCTGTGTCACTATTTTAGTAGCACTGCTACTGAGCCCTAAGGAAGTATCTACTATAAATGCAAAGCAGGACTCCATGAATATATCAGGAAACCATTGAAATTTTATCAAAACAAATGAGATGCTGTTGGTAAGCCAATGCATTAAAAAAAAACTTTGTGCGTTCTGGCGTGACAGGACTGCACTTCTAGATCGCATAAGGAAATATGTGACTTTTGCTGCCCCAAACGTTTCCCCACCTCTTAAGCCATGAAAACCCAGCAACTTATTACTGGGATCAAAAACAGAAGTTGCTGGGAAAGCTCAGCAGGTCTGGCAGCATCTATGAAGAAAAAAATCAGAGTTCATGATTTGGGCCCAATGACTCTTCTTCAGAACTGATGGTAGCAACTGATGGGATGCATTGATCTTTATCCTTTCATAGCACAAGCTGCCACTTTCCACCAGAGATGGTCCAGCTGCCAACTGACAGTTAGAATCCACATGAATTTATTTCCTATTCTTGGCCAATACATTAAACCTTCAGAAAAATTGGTGTTGAAATCTATTCAAACTGGAATCCCTTTCTCTGTTCTTCTCATATTATATTGACAGTATTGAAATGCTTGCTGAAGCAATTTTCAAACACCAAGGGCAGAATCTTGTTCCTTTGAGGCTAAATATGGAGGAGGGCCTAAAAGTGGGAGGTCGTTCTACTAAGAGGTTCTAAACATAATTGCATTCCTCATGGTTCATTGCGTGTGCAAACACAGGTGAAATGTCAAGTATTATGGGAGGTGATGGCTCAGTGGTATTATCGCTGGACTGTTAATCCAGAGACCCAGATAACGTTCCGGAAACTCAGATTCGAATCCCACCACGGCAGATGGTGGAATTTGAATTCAATGAAATATCTGGAATTAAAAATCTAATGATGACCATGAGTCCATTGTCGATTGTTGGAAAAACCCATCTGGTTCACTTGTGTCCTTTAGGGAAGGAAATCTGCCATCCTTACCTGGTCTGGCCTACATGTGACTCCAGACCCACAGCAATGCGGTTGACTCTTAACTGCCCTCTGGGCAATTAGGGATGGACAATAAATGCTGCCTAGCAGCGCTGCCCTCATCCTGTGAATGAATAAAGAAAATTATGGGCAGCACATTCTGCCATCCAGTGGGACATTCTGGGTTCCAACATCTGGTAATGATATTTCAAAGACCCCCGGACAGCATTTCTGCAACATCTGTAACTCCAGAGCCTCATTCAGTTTCACCCTTACACGTCCCTGGAAAAGTCAGAGACAAAGCAAAGAGTGACACCATGCTTTAGCATTACATCCCAAGATGTTCTCCTGAAGTCTGTCTGGGAAAGGATAGAAATGTTTTTCCCAAGGGATGGTAACAAGCCCAATTCTGACTGATGAAGGCTGCCTGGATAGAAGGATTTGTACAAGTCAGCACTCATGGGATACTTAGGAGAATGTGGCTCTTAGTGCATCTCCAAGAGATGCCCATGTGCAATCATTCTCTGTCGTGCATTGCAGCTACCAATGTAGAACTAATTGCACCACAGTGCTACTGGTCATCACAAATCAGCCAGAGGTTGCACTTTAAACAGAAAATGAACTGTGACACTCAGTGACTCATGCACTATCAGCTCACACACCGATGATCACAATATTAATTTCAGGAAAATATGTACATCTGAAGCTTTTCATGAAAGAGTACAAACATGGTTTCTTGATGAACACCTGAAGTAACTCAGACTCACACATCATAAAATGCTTCTGGCGGAAGTGTCGGAGGATGATGCGTTGGATCCGGAGGTTGGTGGGTTGGTACGTGAGGACGACCCCACCACCAAAGACATTTTTCCCTCCCCACCCTTATCTGCTTTCCGGAGGGACCACTCTCTCCATGACTCCCTTGTCCACTCCACACTCCCCTACAGCCCCACCACACCCGGCACTTTTCCCTGCAACTGCAGGAAGTGCTACACCTGCCCCTACACCTCCCCCCTCACCTCCATCCCAGGCACCAGGAAGACTTTCCACATCAAGCAGATGTTCTTCTGCACATCTGCTAATGTGGTATACTGCATCCGCTGTTCCCGTTGTGGCCTCCTCTACATCGGGGAAACCAAAGTGGCTTGGGGGCCACTTTGCAGAACACCTACGCTCGGTTCGCACTAAACAACTGCACCTCCCAGTCGCGAACCATTTCAATTCCCCCTCCCATTCCTCAGACAACATGTCCATCCTGGGCCTCCTGCAATGCCACAATGATGCTACCCGAAGGTTGCAGGAACAACTACTCATATTCTGCTTGGGATCCCTGCAGCCCAGTGGTATCAATGTGGACTTCACAAGCTTCAAAATCTCCCCTCCCCCTACCGCATCCCAAAACCAGCCCAGCTCATCCCCGCCTCCCTAACCTGTCCTTCCTCTCACTTATCCCCTCCTCCCACTTCAAGCCCCACCCCCATCTCCTACCTACTAAGCTCATCCCATCCCCTTACCTGTCCGTCCTCCCTGGACTGACCTATCTCCTCCCTACCTCCCCACCTACACTCACCTTTACTGGCTCCATCCCCGCCTCTTTGACTTGTCTGTCTCCTCTCCACCTATCGTCTTCTCTATCTGCCTCCCCCTCTCTCCCTATTTATTTCAGAACCCTCTTCCCCTCCCCCATTTCTGAAGACGTGTCTAGGCCCGAAACGTCAGCCTTCCTGCTCCTCTGATGCTGCTTGGCCTGCTGTGTTCATCCAGCTCTACACCTTGTTATCTCATAAAATGCTTCATTGGTTTTCATCAACAGTAGTTCTTGGATGACAGTGAACCATCTTTCAATCAGAACCCTTTAGCACCTAACTTCTCATATCACATTCTTCTTAATAGTAACACAAATAATAGTACAATCAATCAGAGCTCTGGGGATTGACATCTCTATCTGTATCTATCAATTCAGGCTTAGTGCTCATGTATCCCTGATAATGTCTCTTAATGTTTTTGTCCTTTTGCAGGAGAAGGATGTGCACAATACCTGTAAACGTGCCCAGATGGAGGATGGTGATGCATGACCAAAGGCTTGTGTTCACTTTCGAGGAGCAGATGTCAAACTGGTAGGAGAGCAAGGGGAACATACTTGTGCTGAAGGGAAGATTGAGCACTTACAGCCTTCCAATGAGAAGGCCTACAATCTGCTACCCTCAGCTGCAGTATACCTGTGGTTTTTTTTTTTTATTCATTCACAGGATACTGATGTCGCTGGCCAGGAAGCATTTATTGTCCATCCCTAATTGCCCAGACGGCAGTAAAGTGCCAACCACATTGCTGTGGGTCTGGAGTCACATGTAGGCCAGACCAGGTAAGGATGGCAGTTTCCTTCCCTAAAAGGCATTAGCGAGGCAGATGGGTTTTTATTTCTGACAATTGACAATGGATTCAGGTCATCATTAGAGTCTTAATTCCAGATATATATTAAAATCAAACTCTACCTCTGCCGTGGCGGAATTCGAACCCGGATCCCCAGAACATTATCTGGGTTTCTGGATTAACAGTTCAGCAATAATACCACGAGGCCCTCACTTCCCCCTAGTATGGTACATTGAGTAGGGATGGCTGCTAATGTCACCAATAAGCCTTTGTGTTTATCTGTGCAGCCTCATGTTTCCAAGCTGGGGCTGAGAGAAAAAGAGTGCCAGCCCCAGGTCCACTTCTACCAGCACCTCGAACCACACTTCTGATGAGGATTCATTGTGAGCTCAGAAAAAGTACTGTCAAAACTGCCCGCCCAACCCATCCTCCACCAACATAGACATTCACCTCAGTGATTATCTAGAACAGGCTCCAGGCTCACATTCTGCTGAGGACAGCACTGGTACTGCCCACAACTAGAGGAAGAAGATATGGCCAAAATGTCGGGCACTTGGATGACTGCTGGACAACAGGCTCCTGTTGAAGCTAGTGCAGATAATGAACCTCTGGACCTGGCTATTAGTAGACTGACAGAGATGCATAGATAAATAGGTTGGACATCTGGCAGAGAAGCGAGAAATCACACACAGACTAGAATGAACGTCAAAGGAGTCTGCCCAGGCTGTATCTGAAGTTGTAGCTCTAACTCTGGCTGCCTCTATAGACTGGGTAGCTGTCATTATGGAGAGCCAGATCCAACAGAACAATTAGTATCTGCCCGGCACTGTGCACTCCATTGTTTAAGTCATTGAGGTATTCATCTACTGACTGGCAGAGAAGAGGTCAAGGGACCTTGACCCTCATCCATGTGCCCTATCTTCTCAAAGGGTATGGGAGATGCTATTAGGTACTAGCAGTGAAGAGGAGTTATGGACAGACACCCAAAGATTGTTTTCTTAGGACATTCCATGGGTACCCTGCTGTACCATCTCCCCTGTGCCATTCTCCAAAAATGTCTAACCTCAGTACTGACTCACTTCTTCAGCAACCTCATCATCAACATTGGCTCCCTAAGCATCTTTGCCAGACTTGTCTTCTTCCTTGACTGAGGAGACAGGTGGCTGGTCCATCTCTCCTTTCTCTAAGTTCTCATGCTGCTGTAGAGATAGGTTATGCAGAACATAGGAAACAATCACTGCTTGGGAGATTAAGGCTAAAATTGCAGATGCTGGAAATCTGAAAGAGCCAAAATATGTTGTGGAAATTCTCACAGTATCTGTGGAGAGAAACAGTCAATATTTCAAATCCAATGTCTCTTCTTCAAATCTGGACACCGAGTCCAGTGAGTACTAAATGCTCTTCCTGAGCAACCCAAGCAATGGAAGTGCATCATCAAAAACCAATGTTTGTTCAAGAATGATGCAAGTGAATGCGTGGGTAGAATGGTAAAGTTGTTTACTTTTGGATTGAGGGTTTCATGCTTAGCTCATTAGCCATGCTTTTTGGGGGTACCACATGTGACCCGCAAACCTGCCCTGAGGATGATGGGACAAGTGGGGTGAAGCTATAAGCATTCATTGAACCTGGGAACACTGCAGAATATAAGCATTGTGACAGCTCTCTGGATAGTGGGTGCACGCTTGTAGTAATTGCTGCCTGTGGTCACAAACAGGCTGGACACTGAGCAAGTGAAATCTCTGCCTGTTCAGGAGTCTGACTGGATGATGCCATGGAGCTCTGAGCATTTCATGTATGAAATGTCCGGTACTGGTCACCCAGTTATAGGAAGGATATTATTCGGCTAGGGAGGGTTCAGAAGAGACTTACAAGGATGTTGCCGAGTATGAAAGGTTTGAGCTACAAAGAAAGGCTGGATAGGCTAGGACTACTTTCACTGGAGCGTAAGAGATTGTGGAGGGCTGACCTTATAGAGATTTATGAAATCATGAGGGGTATAGGTACTGTTAATAGTAGATGTCTTTTCCCGAGGATGGAGAATTTCATGACTATGGGCATATTTTTAAGGTGAGAGTAAAGAGAATTAAAAAAGACATGGGGGAATTTTTTTTAGGCAGAGGGTGGTTCATGTGTGGAGTGAACTTCCTGAGGAAGTGGTGGATGTAGATACAATTGCAATGTTTATAAGACATTTGGATAAGTACATGAATAAGAAAGGTTTGGAGGGATATGGGCCAGGAGCAGGCAGGTGGGACTAGTTTAGTTTGGATTATGTTTCGCATGGACTGGTTGGACCAAAGGGTCTGTTTCCAAGCTTTATGACTCTATGACTCTGTAAGTTGATTTCTCCTTGTGATCCAGTGTTCCTGAGGGAACCAGAAATAGCTCCAAATCCAATGGCTTGACATCTTGGGTGTCTGTGTCCATGGTGAACTGGACAAATTGCGTTGTTTCCTTGCAAAGGGCATCAACATACTCACAAATTCACTTATGGGATGCTAACTGGGAGGTGGCATGAATATCCCCAATTGAGGTTACAAGCAATAAGCCATTAATTTTTATAATGACGATGTCAAAGTGATTGTATCGAAACCATGCAAAGAAAATAGTATGTCACAAATAGATAGATTCTTACAAACTCTGCTGCGCTATTAATTAATTTCACTTTATATCCCTTTGGAGTCTGTTGTATTGACAACAAACATCAGACTAAAATCAACAACATTGTTGGAACAAATTGATCTTGGAAATATTTGTAAATATCATTCGCAGCACATATAATCAAAAGTTATTTCATGGTTAAAGAAGCAAAACAGTTAATTAAAACCAAATTGTTCCTTTGGAAGAGCTAATTTGATACACAGTTACTGCATTATCTATGAACTTTGCAGTTTTATCATTATCCCGTATTTATGTAATATTTGTGCAATTACCTTCCTGATTTATTTTTGTTTTCTGCATAGTTTGTGAAGAACTGAAAACTTCTTGTATGAATCAACATGGACATGTCACATTTTTTAAAAACGTAAAGCACAAGATAAGAAATTTAAAATCAGACCATTTCTTCTAAAGGCCATTTATTATTTGCCCTGAAGTCTCTCATCAGTTCACTCAGTCCCCTGAGGTGAAAGCTCTAATACTGTAGCACCTTCTTCACACTTCTAAAACATAAACATTCAAAAGTCAACTTATTAACCTAATCTTAGTATAAGACTTTGACAAGTGATCAATATTAATGTCTCTCAAATAATTGTATTTGGAGATAAAAGGTACTGCAGATGCTGGAGAATCCGAGATAACAAGCATGGGGCTGGATGAACACAGCAGGTCAAGCAGCATCATAGGAGCAGGAAAACTTGACGTTTCGGGCCTGATGAAGGGTTTAGGCCCGAAACG
>JAHRHZ010000024.1:9975131-9998872 GCA_024137785.1 Ginglymostoma cirratum
ATGTTGGTGTTAACATATCTATACTTTATAAAGAGGTTTATTAAACACAACTTTAACGACTCTTCATTATTTCCTTTTAACATGACATTGGCCATGTCTTATCTTAGATATATAAAGGGGAACATTTTTCCCAGTCCCTGAACAATACTGGCAATGGTGGAAAAATATGGTGATATCAGAAAAAATGAGATTCTCAACGTTGAGAAAAATATATACAATTTTCCACCTAGGTCTTTAACAGGTTAGATTAGAATTGCACTAATGAGAGGTAAGGGGTCTATTTGCATGTATTAGCATCTCATTTGTGCCTAGTCTCATATCATTTACATGCAACTTTCTATGTTTTCATTAAGTGGAGAGAGATTAGATGATGACTATTCCTAACTTGAAAGACTGAGTGGTACCTGGTAGTTGCAACTTGTGGATTTCTTCAATAGACCTCCATTTGGTGAGCATTTTCCTAACAACTCAGAACATGCTGCATGGATAGTGGTTGCGTGTCCTCCATTTTCACAAAAGTTGACATATACAAGCACCAGCCTCACCAAATCAAGACAGCAGATTTTGGACTCAATCAGAATACAGTTCAGCACTTCAATGCTGCACTTTGGAACTCATCAACACTTTACATCGCAAAGTTGCTGTCAGGCCACTTTGCATGCACAAAAACAGACATCTATCTCATTTCATCCAAACAGTGCGCAACTCAGATTTCTTAGCGCTCACTAATTTTGTCTCTACTTGTCACAACATCTCTGTCTTGTCTTGTTGTGCCTTTTTCTTCACTTCTGCCTCATTCCAAATCTAAGGGAAATATCCCTTAGTCTCTCGTCAGTCTCTCGTCAGTCAGGGATTTCGACACAGTGAGTCAGAGGCATCATCTGATCTCAGGTCATGTGCTTCGACAGAGTCAGTTGACCGCTTGGATTGTTCATGGGGTTCTGTATCATTATAATCCAGGGAGTGATCCACAGTCACTCTAGTTATTAGCAGTATGTCCGGAGCTGTACAGAGATCAGCCAAGGGTCTAGTCATTTTGTACTTATCCATTCATGGAATGTGGGTGTAGTTGGCTGGCCAGCATTTATTGCCTGTCTCTGGGAGAGATTCAAAAGGTGGAAGTGAGCTGCTTTCTTGAACTGCTGCAGTCCACATGCTGTAGATTGACGCACAATGCTCTTAGGGAAGGAAATGCTCTTAGGAAACTGAAATGGGAGTCATAGAGCAGGTTATTTCTGAGCAGGTGCTCCTTGAAAGCACTGTTGATGACACCTTCTGTTACTTCACTGATGATCGAGAATAGTGTGATGGGACAGTAACTGGCTGGGTTGGATTTGTCCTGCTCTTTTGTGTACAGAACATACCTGAGCAATTTTCTGCATTGCCAAGTAGATGCTGTGTTGTAACTGTACAGGAAGAGCTTGGCTAGGGGGCCAGCAAGTTCTGGAGCACAAGTCTTCAGTACTACTGTCAGAATGTTGTCAGGGTCCATAGCCATTCCACTATCCAGTGCCTCCAATCATTTCTTGATATAACATGGAGTGAATTGAATTGGCTGAACACTGGTATCTGTAATGCTGGGGACCATGGGAGAAGACCAAGATGTCCAACACTTCTGATTGAAGATTTGTGTGAATGCTTCAGCCTCATCTTTTGCACTGTTGTATTGTACTCGCCCATCATTGAGGATGGGGATATTTGTGGAGACTCCTGCTCCAGTGAGTTGTTTAATTGTCAACCACCATTCACACTGGATAAAGGAGGACTGCAGAGCTTAGATCTGATCCATTGGTTGTGGAATCACTTAGCTCTATCAATTACTTGCTGCTTATGATGTTTGGCATGCAAGAAGTCCTGTTTGGTAGATTCACCAGGTTGACATTTCATGTTTAGGCATACATGGTGCTATTCTGGCATGCCCTCCTGCACTCTCCATTGAATCAGGGTTGATTCACTGCCTTAATGGTAATGGTTGAGAGGAGGACGTGCAGGCCATGAGGTTGCAGATTGTACTGGAGTACAATTTTGCTGCTGTCAATGGCCCACAGCTACTCATAGATGCCCAGTCTTGAGCTGCTAGATCTGTTCAAAGTCTGTCCCATTTAGCACAGTGATAGTACCACCCAACATGATGAAGGGTATTCTCACTACGTAGGTGGGACTTCGTCTCCACAAGGACTGTGTGGTGGTCACTCTTACTGATACTCTCATGGACAGAAGCATCTGTGCCCATCAGATTGGTAAGGATGAGGTCAAGTCTTTTTTTCCCCTCTTGCTGGTTCCCTCACTACCTGCTGCAGACCTAGTCTAGCAGCTATGTCATTTAGGACTTGACCAATTTGATCAATCATTGTGCTGCTGAGCTGCTCTTGGTGGTGGACATCGAAATCCGCCATCCAGAGTACATTTTATGCCCTTGCCACCCTCAATGCTTTCCCCAAGTGCAGTTCAACATGGAGGAGTACCAATTCATCAGCAACTTAATGTAAATAAAATCTTAATCATTGTGGGAAGCGAGAAAAGTGATAGCTGGGCCCCTTGCTGAGATATTTGTATCATCGATAGCCACAGGTGAGGGGCCGAAAGGCTGGAGGTTGGCTAACATTGTGCTACTACTTAGGAACGGTGGTAAGGAAAAGCCAGGGAACTGTAGACCGGTGAGCCTGATATCAGTGGTGGGCAAGTTGTTGGAGGGGATCCTGAGGGAAAAGATTTACATGTATTTGGAAAGGCAAGGACTGACTAGGAATAGTCAACATGGCCCTGTGCGTGGAAAGTCATGTCTCACTAACTCAATTGAGTTTTTTGAAGCAGTAACTGAGGATTGATGAAGGCAGAGCAGTGGACATGATCTATATGGACTTCAGTCAGGCATTCAACAGGGTTCCTCATGGTGGACAAGTTAGCAATATTGGATCACACTAGCCATTTGGATACAGAACTGCTCAAAGGTAGGAGATGGAGGGTAGTGGTAGTGGGTTGTTTTTCAGGCTGGAGGCCTGTCACCAGCGGTATACCACCAGGACTGGTGCTGTGTCTACTGCTTTTTGTCATTTATATAAATGTTTTGCATGTGAACATACAAGTTATGCTTAGTAGGTCTGCAGATGACACCAAAATTGATGGTGTAATGGAGAGTGAAGGAGGTTACCTCAGAGTACAACGGGATCTTGATCAGATGGGCCAATGGGCTGAGGAGTGGCAAATGGAGTTTAATTTAGATAAATGTGAGGTGCTGCATTTTGGAAAGGCAAATCAGGGCAGGATTTGTAGACTTAATGGTAAGGTCCTGGGGAGTGTTGTTGAACAAAGAGACCTTGGAGTACAGCTTCATAGTTTCTTGAAAGTAATGTCACGGTTAGACAAGATAGTGAAGAAGGCGAATTGTACGTTTGCCTTTATTGGTAATTGCATTGAGTATTGGAGTTGGGAGGTCATGTTGCAGCTGTACATGACATTGGTTAGGCCACTTTGGAATACTGCATTCAATTCTGGCCTCCCTGCTATAAGAAGAATGTTGTAAAATTTGAAAGGATTCAGAAAAGTGTTATGAATTTGGGCAGAGTGTTTGGTGTTTGTAATATGATAGGGTGGGGAAGGGTGTGCGGTCCCTTTTAAAGATGCTGTGTCTTTTTGGGCTTGGAGATTAAAATAAATGTCTGCAGGCAGCAGCAGATGCACAGAGAGTTCTTGAAATCGAAACAATGTATCAAAAGACTATACTGTCAGCAGGCAAAGCAGCATTCTGAAGAAGGGTCTAGGCCCAAAACGTCAGCCTTCCTGCTCCTCTGATGCTGCTTGGCCTGCTGTGTTCATCCAGCTCCACACCTTGTTATCTCAGATTCTCCAGCATCTGTAGTTCCTACTATCTCTGAAACAATTTTTACCAAGGCAACAGGTTTTTGAATTTAGCCAATTAAATTACACCAGGCTCTAGAAGCCAAAACCCAATTAAATTAAAATCTTATGGTTTTGACAACCTAGGACCAATCCTATTGTAAGCCATTAATAGGTCATAAAATAAGAGAACTTTTGAAAATCAGTGTGAGAGCAGCTGCCAAATATTAGAGTTAACAACCAGCAGACTTAAAGAGAAGATCACTGGGAATGGTGAAATATGTTATTATTTTGTCTGAAAAATAGATAAAATGACAATGAGCTATATAGCTTTTGCCAGCAAAATAGGATTTGTGTAACTAATGAAGTTTGATGCACCAAGTGATTTTTTTTTGTCATTGGACTTTTTATATTCTCAGTGCGTGTATGTCACTGGAAAGGCTGATAATTGTTGCTCATCCTGAGTTGGTCAGAGGAGCTTGCTAGGTCACTTCGGAGTGCACTTAAGACTAAACACTTGTGTCATCCTGGAGACACATACCTGCTAAACAGCATAAAGTAACATGTTTCTTTATTTAAAAGCTATTAGTGATTTGATGACATTCTGACATTCTGAGCTTTATGGTAAATCCTTTTTTTAATAACTAGATGTTTAAAAACTAATCCAACTGGGGTTTGAACTAAAATATTAGCCCATAGCTTTGTTTGACGATTCCAGTAACATTACCATTACAGTGTTTTTTATTTGTTAAATCAAGCTTTTCAGACATGTCATCACACATGTTTGAAGCAGATGAGATTTGAACCCAGGCCAAATGGCTCAAGGGTAGGGACACTACAACTTCATCACAAGAGGCATTAACACAATCATTACAATACTGTATCAATGTTTTTAATGTTCTTCATATATTGCAGCTTGTTAAATAGTAGAATGTAAAAATAATGCTTGAAAGGTCAAGAACTATTATCATTACTTTAATCCTTGCAAAAATCCATTTCCACGTCACCACTATTTTTTGTAGTTTACAGTTTAAACTGTGGAGCACACAGTTTCATAATGTCTTGGTTTTATTGTGAAGATCTAGTGAGAAACAGAAATGGCCAACAACAATTGGCATTCATATAGTATCCTCAACATAGAAAAATACTCTGAAATGCTTCACAAGAGCATAACCAGGCAAAAATATAATTTGAAAATAAAATGGCATACGCTTCATATTTGACATGTAATGATGTTTACATAGGATTAAATAATTATAGCAAATGTATCAAATGAGAGTCATAAATCAGGAATAGAATTTGGTTCCATTATAAATGTTATTTTTTCTGAAAAGAAGCAATGCTATTGAGATTATAATGATCACATTTGAATCTATGCAAAGCCATATTCCAATTAAGATCTCATCTAGTCACCATCATATGTTGAAAATGTAATTTACTCTTCCCTGATTTAGTCATAAGAATAGAATAATGGATAATTTTAATCTTGAATTAAGATTTTGTGGATATCATAAAGTATACAACAAAAGTCTTTAAATCAAAAGTCAGACTTTAATTAGTCCCTCTTATGCATTGCTTCATGTGTTCATTCAGCATTTTGATGGAATTATGCTTCTATTAGTTTCAAAGATCCTAGTTATTTATGAACATTGTTCCTAAAATATTTGATTTTGTGAGATTTACTGATTGTTTAGGATAGCATAGATAGGATAATATTCTCAGATTAGCTAGCCTGTGACATTATTACCAAGTAGATAATTTGCAGTTGAATCTAATTCCAGTGTATACAAATATTTCAAAAGCAAATTATACAAACTCTTTAGAGATATAACATTGTTGACATACATTCCAAAACAATATGACATAGTGCACATCTGTTGATAAAGTGCTGAGAGATTTTATTCTCTGAGGTACTTCCCCTGACATCAAATGAAATATTTATAGTCTACCCACAATAAAAAAAGGTTTCCATATAAAAAAAAGACAGAGGGTGTGTTGTGCAACAGCAGAGAAAATGACAGGATACAGGAATGGCAGAACTGTGGCAGAAATGACAAAAGTGCTAAGACACATTTCAAAGAGTTTTAAATTGATGCTATTCACTATATTTGACTCTTACCATTCCAAACCAGTTATAGAATAGCAATGGAATGCATCTTTTAATTCAGCCTTGGATATTTTCACTAGGACTTTGCAGTCAGTGGCTTTGATGTATGCATTAGTAATATAAAGAGTGTTCTAATCAAAGATTATCAATTCAAACCATTAACTGTTAATCTCCCACAGATGCTGCAAGTTCTGCTGAGTAACTCCTATTTTTATTAAGCCAAAAATGGATTTTTCACAAAAAGGAAATTGGAGAGCATAGTGAGATTACATGTGACTGTAAATTAATGATTTTTTAAAAAATATACAGTTCCTAATAAAGTTATAGTAGAATTGTCAGTCTTTGGTTTTCTTTTTTAAAAATGAACACCTCGCAAAG
Source organism: Ginglymostoma cirratum (assembly GCA_024137785.1). NCBI lineage: Eukaryota > Metazoa > Chordata > Chondrichthyes > Orectolobiformes > Ginglymostomatidae > Ginglymostoma > Ginglymostoma cirratum. The sequence goes on from JAHRHZ010000024.1 coordinate 9,981,454, forward strand.
CATATATATCATTATTCATGATTAAAACAGCTGAAAACAGGTTTATCACTGAAATCATTTAATATCACAATGTCAATTCATATCTCTAACTGACTTGATTTTAATTTACTGAAGGTGGTTTTAAATATGGTGCAAAATCATTTTTTAATTAGATTGGGGTGTATTTGTCAGTTTCTTTGTAATTAAAAAATAAACGCATTCAAATCTACTCAAAACATATCAATTAGTGTCTGCGCATCCAAAAGACATAGTTTAATTTTGGAGTTTTGTAGAAGGCCTACAAAAAAGGACAATTAGTGGAAAGTCCCAATGGTGATTACCTCAGCCTGAGGATATAACCATTTTTGTGAGTGGGGCTTGCTTTTAACACAGTATTTTTAAAGTATCACAAAACATCATAGGAAATTGATTTGCATGAAAAGCAAATTGCACCTAAACTTCCACAATCATTTGGCCTGGGGGTGCAGATATCCAAATTATAACACTGGAAAATTTAGCAGAAAATCCAGGTACCCATTTTCTGGATGAGGAAATTAAAATGAGACAACCGAAATTCTCACAGCTTTATTCAAAGGAGAACAGAGTATGAGAGATAAATGTTAGATTACTGCTTATCTCTCAATCAACATAACTGCAAAAATTTAATTTGACATTGATCACATTAATGTTTGTGGAACCTTGCTCTATGAAAATTGTGTTTCCCTGCATCATGATGATTGTATTTCTAAAATGCTGTATTAACCTGAAGCAGTTTGAGATGTCCTGCAAGAAAGTCATTTAAATATTTAATCACTATATTTTTGGAGAAAGCTGATGGATCTTTTGGAGATAAGAGAAGCATGTCAATATAGAGAGGAGAGGTGGTGCATTTCTTAGAATGAGGAACCAGAGGCACCACCGCTATTGGCTTTCCTTTATTTCTAAGATGTTCTTGATGAAATTACATGAGCAACGGTTTAAGAATGGCCCCTGTACTCATCATTTCATTGAATGAAATGTGATGGCTTTTAGAAGTAAAGGTGGCAAGAAATAAATATAATTTGCAATGTAATAATTTATGTTTTCTGTCAGTGGTGAAAAATAGTTACAGTACGACAGAAGTTTTTTAATAGTTATAAGACAATATGACTATAGCCTACAGTGGAATATCAAATACTATTTTATCCACAGTAACATAACAATAGCAGCAGAACCCATTAAATTTACTTTATGCAACCCTGCTGCCAGAACAACAGAATGAGAAAGTTTCACTGTACTTTGAAACTCAGATATGAAAGGAACAGAAACAAATAAATCCCCTCAAATTTCCAGCTTAATTTACAGCTATATGTCTTCGGCTTTCCAACTAAAATCCGCACGCATTTTGCATGATACCAAAAAAGTTACATTAATAAAATGTGGTCCACAGTATTTAATTGAAACTTCAGTTTTGCAGACTAAACTATATTTTGATGGAATTTTATAATTTTTTCTTCCTTTTAGTCTATCAGAACATTTACAATGCTCCCTCATCTGCATCTCCCATTTCTAATAAGTTCACTTATTAGAATAGATGGGCTGGGGATTACTATTATCATAAATCTTATAATCAAATTGAACTACTTGGTCCCAGCTTTTAATTGTTTCCTTTAGATCAATTATATTTTCTGGAAATAATTCAAAGAGTGCTGCACAACTTTATTAGCAGCTCTGCTTTCAACTTTCTAACAGATTAATACAATGTGCAGGGAATGATGAATGTTTCTGTTATAATTAAAAAAAGGGCAATGGATCTGAGGGCTCCTAAATCATTGGAATGAAGCTTATCCAAAATTAAATCACTGTCCTGAAACCACTTTAAGAGATATTTTATTACTTACAAAGTATAATGTACACAAGATAATAAATAACCAAAAAATCCTTACAATGTGTGATATCAGAATATTTATCAGTCATATAATCAATATTTAGCAACATGGATATGATTAAATTGTATTCCAGCATAACACAATAGTCTCACTGGTGGTCTTTTTTCTTTGTCCAATCGAAAATAAAATCACTGCAGATGAATTGCACTTGTTATGATAATCATGGAGAGAATGAATGTGGATGATTTAGGATAGCCACATTATTAGAAGAAACAGATAGCTTATTTACACTGTAAACGAACCTAGAGTGTGTTGTAAAGGTGAGGAGATGCAATTTGAATTACTACAAGCATGTTTGCTACACAGTTGTGCACAGTTGAGGTGAATAAATCTCAGAGTCCTGATAAGATTTACCCAAGGATCCTTTGTAACTAAGGGAGGGAATTTCAGGGCCTCCGATACAGATACTTCAAATGCTCAATACTAGAGAAATGCCACGTTCTTGGAGAAAAGCAGACATTCTTCCCATTTTAAAAGCAAAAGATAGCAAAAGTAAGCAAGGAAATTATAGACCAGTGAGTGTGGTGCCCCTTGTAGCTGAAGCAATGAAATAAATGTTATTAAAAATAAAAACATGGTGTGAGGAATTAATTCATAAATTAATTCATATGGGCTAAGAAATTGGAGGTAAATGATTTATTTGAAAATGTAGCAAAGGAGTTTTACAAAAGTAAGACAGTCAATGTAGTGAACTTGAATTTCAGTAAGATTTTTCAAGCACAAACAAAAATAGAAATGGCTGGAAAAATGCAGCAGGTCTGGTAGCACCTGTGGAGGGAAAGTAGAGTTAATGTTATGGATTCAGTGACACATCTTCAGAACATATTCTTCTGATCTTTCTTTGCCCTTCTTCAGATTTTTCATACAGTTGTTCTGCAAAGGTACTCAAAAGAAAAAACAAAATGGGAATCAGTGACATAATTTCTAACAACCATGTAATTGGTTGAGTCATAAAACAGAGTGGTGATGTGCAAATTGACAGTTTGGCAGATTGTTAGTATTCAAATCCGACAGGTGTCAATACTTAAGATCTTTTTTGGTTAGTATCTCCATAACTAATATGGAAATAGGAATCACTTGAGCAGTGGCATAATTTGCAGGTGACACTGCAAAGTTGAACAGGATGAGTTATACGATGATTTTAACAAAGCTAGAAATTCGGTGGACAGGTGGCCTTTGAAAGTCAATGAAGAGAAATGCAAAGTGCTTAAAAAAAATTAAAACTCCCAGAAATAACTGTTACTTAAAGGAAGTACGTAATGCATATGGTAGACAAGCGATATAGGAATTCAGATTGACAAAGTGAAGCTGTCACAACAATCTTTTGTGGCAGTGAAAGCTAAGCAAACATTGTGATGCATGAAAAGATCAATATTCAGCTGAAACAGTAAGGATGTTCTGCCACTTTATAAACCATTGGTATGACTGCATTTAGAATAATATGTACAATTTCAATTGCACAGGAAGAAACAATAGTTATTGAAAAGGTACAGAAAAGAGCAACACGAATAATTGAGTTATTGGAAGAATTACATTACAAGTGATTGTGAAAATTGGACTGATTCTTATTGGAAAAGAAAAAAATCAGACTTCTGATATAATTATCTCTGGGACTTGAAAGGGACTAAATATTATGGATCATGAAAACTTGTTCCATTTTTTTCCTGGAGTGGAACTGAAAGAATTTATCTCTATGTGCTGGAGGATAAATTCAAAATTAATCTGCTGAAGCATTGCTTTAGATTAGAGCTTAGTGACAAGTTCTGTATGGGCATGGTGAGCTGTTGGATTTGCTGTGGGATCAGGAAATGTGAAAATTGGTTCCCAGAATGCCCATAAGAATTCAACGACAGGGCTGCTGTCATTTGTTTTCAGTGAGCTTTCTATCCACTGACAAGCTGATTGAAAGGTTGGAGGGATCTCTTGAGGGATGGGAGAACTAGGGGCGCGAGGAGAGGAAGAAAGCTAGTTTCACAAGGTCAAAGTCAAGAAGGCAAGTAGGTGCATTGAGAAGTTAAAGACATCATGGAGATTATTGCAATTACAGAGGGGATGTCCAAATCCCAGTGAGTAGTCGTGGAGGACAAGTGGCAGTCTCGATCTTGGGCAGGATTAGGGTGAAATGTTTGAGTGGTGCTTTGGAAGAGATCTGATGGCAATATAGTGTTCAATGGTAGCAGGGTAGAGAGCAGAAAGATCACAGGTGGAGGTAGAGTGGTTTACTGGGTAGCTTATTGGGCATGGAGAATGCACTCCTGCTCCTGACCCATAAATGGTGCTATGAAGGCACTCTTTTTGTGGACTCAGTTCCACTACATCCTTTAAACCATTTAGAACAAACAAAGAACAAAGAAAATTACAGCACAGGAACAGGCCCTTCGGCCCTCCATGCCTGCGCTGATCTAGATCCTCTATCTAAACCTGTCGCCTATTTTCCAAGGATCTGTATCCCTCTGCTCCCTGACCATTCATGTATCTTAAATGACGCTATCGTGCCTGCCTCTACCACCTCTGCTGGCAACGTGTTCCAGGCACCCACCACCCTCTGCGTAAAGAACTTTCCACGCATATCTCCATTAAACTTTTCCCCTCTCACCTTGAAATCGTGACCCCTAGTAATTGAGTCCCCACTCTGGGAAAAAGCTTCTTGCTATCCACCCTGTCTATACCTCTCATGAATTTGCAGACCTCAATCAGGTCCCCCCTCAACAACCGTCTTTCTAATGTAAATAATCTGAATCTACTCAACCTCTCTTCATAACTAGCGCCCTCCATACCAGGCAAAATCCTGGTGAACCTCCTCTGCATCCTCTCCAAAGCATCCACATCATTTTGGTCATGTGGCGACCAGAACTGTACCCAGTCCAAATGTGGTCAAACCAAAGCCCTATACAACTGCAACATGACCTGCCAACTCTTGTACTCATTTAGTATCCCAAAGCCTGAGAAATCTGGTTGGATGTGAAGACAAATAGAATGACAGTTGAAAGAAAGGCATGACCTCATTATAATTTTGAAACAATCAAGCTCTTTTCCACAGATTATTGGCTTCTTTCCTCTCAAACAGTTTTCCTAAAAATGCAAATGGGTAGGCTGGAAGTGGGTTTTGTTTTTGTTTTCCCTAGAGTTTTTACCTCGTTACTTCTGGCATAACTCTTATCCACTCATTTTTGAGAGTTAAAATTCAGGCCAATATTTTGATGAGAAAGATCAATCTGTAGAAGACATTGACAAGAAATAGTTAACATTGATGCATTCAAATGCAAATTAGTGTATTTTCAAAAATAACATTCAGAATATGACACAATATAATGTTGAGATATGATTGTGGAAAATGTAATGTGCTTGAGAGAAAAAGGTGACTTTGAACTCCTGATGCCCAAACATATTCACTACTGAAGTTTTCCTCATGTTCTATCTGTTTGTGGATTAATTGATAGAAATTGATTCCTACGATTGTCTGAGAATACCATTCTTAAGGTTTTCTGAAATAGTAAAATACTTGGCACTTGATGGCCCAACAAATCTTTCCTTACTATGATGCCATTGGAATAAATTTGGTTAAAACTTGATTTTTTTACTTAGTTTGAAATATGTAGCTGCTCCATATTAAACACAGCCTTATATCAATGCTCCAGGAATTGCGTTATAACCATTTCTCAAGACATCACAAATATCAACACATTCTTTAATGCCAGAGTCAGAGTATCGACAACTTGTTAACTGGTTTTCCAATAAGCAAACTCTGGGATCTGATCTCTAGTCTATTTTAAGACACACCCAAACGTTAATTTCTAAGTTGGGAAAATGGAATGGAGATGCGATTCAGCCATGATCTAATCAGTAGAGCTAATTCCAGGAGACAGAATAGTCTAACCTGGTTCTTACATAACTAATTTAGCGACAATAAAAATTTTGCTGTATCAAAGTTTGTGGTAGCACGCAACACTCGTTGAAATCAAAACTGGCCTTAAACTTCCTTGTTGTGAAATTCTGTTGGAAGATCTGAGCCTACACTTCTCCATGTAGTTTGACAGCAATCACTTTATTCAATGGGTGCAATGGTCCCCGATAGAATCCGAAGCTCGCCTTTAAATGAATTATTGAACACTCCCTGCTACTACCAGCCAAGAAGTGTTATTTTACATCGTGTGAACCATCAGGTTTGATTTTCCTGTGTGTAAAATAGAGGTCTCCTGGGAACTGACCTTCCCAGTCACGCCCTCAGAATATAAATTAGAACCGCACACCATGGTACAACAGGAAGACTGGTGAGTTAAGGGAAGAAATTAAACAGAATGTGATATCCAACTCTGGATGTGTGCATATCCCGAGCTTCAATTAGGGCGCCGTTGCATCATCTGTTTTGCACGACTGCCTTGATTTTGAGCTCTACACTGTGTTCACTCTGCCTTGATTTTAACTTCTTACTTGTTCACTGTTCAATAGAACATACAAAATATGAAACAGAAGTGAAGAGACGTGTGATTATGATCCACGGCTCACTGTTGAGGGGCATCTCTCACAGTTTTCTAATAATTAAGCCAGCAATTACGACAGGATCTCCATACATACATCCCAATCGATATCCTACTCTATAAATTTCTGAGATTGTAAATGGTGTGCGCCGGCCGCTGATATTGAAGAAACGGCCTCCCCAACACTAAGCCAGTCTTCATATTATTGTTTAAGAGCTATCATTACAAAACGAATAAAAGCGCCAGTGAGATTAGGAAACGACTCTACAAGAGGAGTTTGTAATTTAGCGAAAGGACCAGGCGTAGTGAAAAATCATCTGCCCTCGTCCCCTCCACCCCAATTATTTGAGAAGCCGGTTTGCCCTCCTGGCCTGGGCTAATTTCACCATCGAGTGCCTTATTTTCTCTCTCTCTCCTTCTGCAGCTTCGTAGCTGTTTCTGATCAATAATTATATGTTGCTTTCGCTTCTCTTTTCTAGCATACTTAACTGACAGTCGCAGGTGGAGGACAGATTGCACGTTGAACGGCTGCAGTTTTGTGACCTCAGTATTTGTTCCAAAAATCGCTAACAATTTGCCTTTGAATATGTAGAGAGTGGCGGTGTTAACAGTTCCTGGCGATTTACATGTAGGACCGGATCAGATGAAAGCGATTACTTTGATGAGAAAAATTCTGAACTAACCGCCCCCAGTGTGGAGCGGTGAGGGCGAGGAGTTGGGAATATTTGAAGAATGTCTTTTACACAAGACACAGAGATGCGGCTCGGGTGCTGCTTCAGATGCAGTCTCGAAGGTCATTGGATGTTGGCGAGCGTTTTGAGACAGAAAACATTGAAAACATGAGCTGAGAATGTCTCACTCTCAGAGAAAACTGAGCAGCAAGGGGCCCGAAGAGCTGGGAACACTGAGAGGGAAACTCCAGAATCGATTCCAAGAACAGGCGTTAAGCGTGCGGCTCAGAAAAGATTGTTTTCAGCAGGACAACTTAGAAAAAAACAAATTGGAAGACCTGAAATTACATAGAAATACATAAAGTAAATAGGACGAAAACAAGTAAAATAAAGCAACTGGAAGAGTATCAGATTATAACAGATTGATCAAAGAAATGTAAACTAAATAATGACCATACTCAGATTTTCCAAACTGTTTTATCCGAGTGGATAGTTCAAAACGTTGTATGCACTGAAATAAAATAAACATTATTCTGTAACCGAGTGTAAGTTTTCCTTACGGTAATGTACATGCTGGGGGACCAACATAACTAAAATCCTGACTTCAATTTTGAAGGAATCGAAGCATTCGTAGTGGAAATTTAAAAGTGTGATCGCTGTAGTTTCAAGGGTGTGAGTTTACATTGCATTGAATGGTATAAAGAAGTGACACCTCCCTGAATCCAAGTGTCCGTCAATCCAGAAATTAGGACGGTAAAAATTAGCCGGGAGAGTAAATATTACAGTCATATCAGTAAGGGTCATGGTGTATTCTTTAAGAGTGTGCGTCGGACCCTGCCTAATTCATCAGTTTATAGAATCTGAGATTTTCCTTAATATTTTGGAATTGGATCACACAACACAAACATTTTTGTTTCGGGGTCAGTGGCTGTTCCATTTGCCTATAATCTCACACAGGATAAACGATTGTTTATTTTCAGAGGAACCGGATTTTCGACCATATTCACCGGGAGGTGGTGCGGGGGATGGGGAGACAGGGAATTGGCAGCTGCAGCAGGTCCTGAGCGAAAACTTCTTTGCAGGCAGTGGAGGGAAGGTGGGGGGGTGGGGGGGGGGGGGCACGTGGGTTTGGATGGAGGGTGGTGACAGTGGGGAGGCTGATTGACAGACGCTGAGTGACTCCTCCCCCCATACACACACTGTGCAGCAGCAAATGCGCCTGGAGTGGCTCAGTATCTCGCACACACTTGCTTCAAACAGTGGCTGAGAGCCGTTTTGAGGCGGGTGTGGGGTGGAAGCAGGCATTCTGCACCCTCTGGGGTCTTTAGTGAGCTCCTGTGACTCAGAGAAGATGGGGGAGCAGGAGCTGCAGCGTGCAGACCAACCTCTCCCGTAGCCCGTCTCCAACCTGCCCCTCTCCCTCTCCTCGACCCTCCTGTACCTTACCCCTCACAATACACCCTACCCCACCCCTCGCACACTCTCGGTGTGTGTGATACAGAGTGTGCACATATATATATAGGCAGACAGAGCACTGAGCAGCCTGCTCTGACTGGCGGCCGGCCGGACTGGGAGGCGCTGAGCCAGGGGTCAGTGACTGAGCGAGAGGCAGCCTGCACACACTGCACTGTGGCCCGGGCCCCAGCGATGGCACAGCGGCCGAGCGCGGCGGCACCGCTCCGGGCGCCACTTCTCTGCTGGACTTGTTCCTACTTCTTCTGTCTGCTCTGCTGGAAGCCGCAGGAGTGTCAGGGAGCCGCCGGACATAACCAAGGTAAGCCAAAGGGAAGCAGTATACACCACTGAACTTATCTGTTTTTGGTCAGCTGTCGCCAACGATAGTGAGACAGAGAGAGAGGCATTAACTCGGCATCGCCGCGGAGCTGCTCTGGTCTGTCACTTCTGTGTCCGTGCCTCTTACTTCAGCTCCCAGCTGCAGCACCTAGACTCCAAGCACCCAGCTCCCCGCTCCTCAAATCTAGATTTCCAGCTCACGAACTCTGATCCTAAAACCCAGGTCCCTATTCCCAGACTCTGTCTCTCAGAGAGCAGATTGTACCTTCCAGATCTCAGCTCTCAAACCACAGACTCCAGACCCCGATTCCCACACTACACTTTTCAGACCGCAGTTCTCGGACGCCAGTTGTCACATATGCAGTGCCCAGAGTCCAGTATCCAGATCCTAAACACCCCCACCCCTCCTCTCACGTACACAGTGCCTAGAGATAGCTCGCAGATCCCAAATCCCCAACCACCGACCCCACACGCACACACTGTGCCCAAAATCTAGATCCCAAACCCCTCACTCCAAACACAGCGCCCAGAGATAGTCCCCAGATCCCAAATGCCCTCCCTTCACATACACAGTGCCCAAAGCCCAGATGCCACACCCTCCGGCCCCCATGGACGTAGCCCAGCGTCCAGCTCCCAGGCACCAGATCCCAAATCCCCTATACACACAGTGCCTTAAGTCCAGATCCCACATCCCAACTGACTCCCCCCACCCCCCCGCCACCCCACCGCACACAACAGTGTCCAGAGATAGTAAGAACTACCGATGCTGGAGTGCCCAGGGACCAGCTCCCACCAGACCCCCCGGGTTGCCAGAGCCCAGGTCCCACACTCTCCTTTTTCCCGGCCACAGCTCCCAGGCCTTGCTCTAGATTGTAGAATCCGGATTGGAGCCGAGCCCACACCCGAATACATCCTTTTGTTTCGTGCTATTTAATATTATTTTATGTACAGTTTATCAAAATGCCCAAGCGAGTCGAGGTTATTCAGTGTTGCCCTTGGAATTCAGTTCTGAAAGTGGAGCTCCCCTTCCACAACCAACTTTCCTCAGTCTCTGTACTTCACCGCTGACAATCCACCGTCTAAACGTACCTCTGGCCCCAGTTTGTGCGTCTCTCTCTTGATGGGGAAAGCGTGTTTGGACGCTTTGGGTTGGGGGGAGCTGCTTTTGGAAAGTCTCCGTCTTTAATTGCGGAGATGAAAAAGTGTGCCTGAACTCGCACCGGGGACTGATGTGTAGACACAAGCAGGCAATGTGTCGGCTCTCACTCCGGAACAGACTGGGCACACAATGACAAAAAAAAGTTTACGTTGGAGACAAAGAAGGCATTTGTAAATAAACCGGCTGGTTGCAGAAAACCTTTGATAGTTGCTGGCTCCTTCTTCTGAAGGGGCAAGGAGTTTAAAAACAAGGGCAAGAGGCATTTGCTTGTTTGTGTGTAGTAAGCATGTCTCTAGTCCCTGTGAACGCTCCTACTGTATCTAAAGGCAGAAGACAGCGTTCAGTGCTTGTCCAAATCATTTGCAGTTGAGACTAATTTGCGGCCTCAATTCCTTCGGTGTAAAATTCTTGTATAGTGTTTCAAATATCATCTCGAAGATGAAAGTTGCATATTGTGTTCTTTTTTTAAACGGGGGCCACATTGTTTGCAACGTTAACCGACTCTACCGGGTTTACAATTGCCACAATCCACCTTTGCCCCGCGTCAACCACGTTACCCGCCAACATTAAGAGCAGCGCAGCATGGACAGGCTTAACTTTGTTTCAACACCGCGCTCCAACTCGCAGAAAATGTCATTGAAATTTGCTGGTTGAGGGTCAGGGTTAGGCAGCGACTGCGCGTTCCATTGGCTGCAGTACATTGAGTTGGTGACAGTGACTGTGATGGTGTGTTCCCCCGTTAATGATTTAATCGCACCCCAGTGTGCTGGAACTGCCTGGGTCACATTTGATGTAGAAAGTCCATTCTTTCCTCGAGGCACGTTCCCTTGTTTGTAAACTGCATAATTCTGAATTTAAGATTTGTATTTCTCTATTAACTATAAAGGCGGCACATACACGCGTTTTGTTTTTTTTGCGAGGGGAAAGAAAGGACAAAATTCAGTCCAGCGTTTGTTTTTTCTTAAACCACCCCACCATTATAAAGTTTCCCTGCGTCGATCTGAAGCTAAGAAGTGGGAGCACAGGTCCTCTTGGGAATTTATGGGGTGGGGGGTGATGGAATTGGGGTGGTGCGGGCATGCTACTGAATTTTATCGGTGTGCGCAGTCGACAGTGTAACCCAAATTGGTGTTTACTTCTGTGGTCACCAAAGGCTCATCTATTTTGTTGGATTTGCCATGACAGACACACACACACAGAGTACGATTTCATACGCTTTTTGCTTCTAAAATAGAAATGCCAAACGAAATTCGGTGTACGTTTTGCTCTTTAATGAAGGGAATGTTTATGTCCAACCTGCCTAGGAAAACGGCAGCGTCTCAATCTGTCTTTAACTTTTACAATTTAAAACCACAAAACCTGCGCACAGTCAAATCTAGACTTTGAGACAACATGCTGGTAATTCGCAGTGTACTTTTATCTGGCGTTGATATTAACTTTTTAAAACCACATTTAAATGATTGTGGGACCTGGGTGTTGAGTCATTAATTATTTTGCCCACGTACATCAAACAGCTCACAGTCAGAAGTATTGTCTGACATAAAATTCAAACGTCTGGATAGAGAACGCGTCTCACCATGTCATCAACTATACATTCTTTTCGAATGAAACCCAGTGTCGTTTATGTTTAGCATTCACGCAGCGCAGTGCTTTTTTGTTTCTCATAGTCTTTGCGGAAAGTTTTTTCCCCCCACCCCATGTTTGCTGGGTGCGAGGACAGCTCGGTGAAGTTGGTATGGGAAAGGCGGACCAAAAACCGTACCAATTATTGGTTCAGTTCAACGGTGGATCAATGTCTGAGGCCACAGGCACTTGTACAGTGGGATTCACAACCACCGCGCCAGATTGCTTTGGTGGGATCCACGCCATTACTGGGAAAGTTATAAATACACAACTTTATGGGAGGTTGGCCGGTGTTTGTTGGGGTGGGTGGGGTGGGGCGAGGTGGTGCAGCGATGCTGTTGGAATTAATGAATAGGTTTGTCTAGGTCACTGGCATTTTATTACTGCTCCAATTCCTGTTTTAAATGTCCACCGACTTCATTTTTCAAGGACTATAATGCTTGATTTATGAGAGCGCTTTTATTGTTACATGGTTTCTTTAGCATTAATAGGAGGAGTGAGCAGAACGTTGACAAAAACAGAGTTGGTACATATGGCACAAAACATGCAGAAAATAATTCACGTATTGTGTTTACAAGGGTAAAAACTGGAAAATGAACATAACGTAAGGATGGCTAAACTTCTTATATCACCAAACTATTGGAAATGCTAATATTCGTGTTTTCCTGTAGCAAGGTTGTAATTCTGCTTCCATTAATGCAGTAATGACTGGTGACAAATCAAATAAAACGTATTAATCTTTTGATGTTGAATATCTTTTACATATTCCAACATGGCTTGTTCATGTCCCTTCTGGAAGATCACTTATTTTTTGCTGGAGGGAATATTAGGTATGCTAGCAGTCAGAATTGCAGCATGCCAAACATGTAGAAAACCTTTGATTCCCGTTTACAAAACTCCAAAAGAATTGCGGCCCTACAACATATTTAGAGATTTTTGGATAATGCCCACTGATGATTTGACATTGGTGCTCACTGAACATTTTTGCAACACCTTGCTCATTTTTAGTTTACCAACTTGCGAAAAATAAAGAACAGTCTTAATGGTCAGGATATTTAGTGAGAAAGTTAGAAATGAAGTTTTGCCTCATGAAGGATGGTGGTGATAACAGTTTGCACTAATGAACTATATTGAGCAGAATTAATGAAAAATATAGGAAAACATATTTATGATGCTGTCAATGTAAAGAACAATAACTCTCAGACAGATACTGTATAGTATGATTACATGACAGTACAGGACAGAGAAAATATATTTAAGCAATTAGCTCACATGTAAATGAAGTCAGATAGTTAATTTGCAGCATTTACTCATTTACAGGTGGATACTTGTGACAAGAAAAATGTGGTTTTGGCATGCATGGACTCCTACGATACTAATGCATCAACAACTTGCAGTCTGAGTATATGATGTATGGTGTTGATTATGATGAAGTATGTTAATACATTATAAAGAGATCCTGCTTCCTTGAAGCAAAAAAAAATGAAAATGAAAATTCCCAAAAGTTTTTAATGGATTCTCTGGGCCTCTTTTGAGATTCTACATCTTCAAAGTTCACTGTAGATAAGGTATGTGCGCATGGGTGAATTTGCAGGAAAATGACTTAGCCTTCCACTGTGTCTAACGAATGATTGAGTTTTGTAGTAAGAAGCTACAAATTCTACTGATTGAGAAATTCAGAATTCTGTGAGCTGGTGCTGACACAAAAAAAATATTTGGCTGAATACAGTTTGATTGCCTTCTGTCCATCCAAGCAGTACTTCTCAACCTGCAGGAAAGAAATTGTAAATTTCCCCCTTAATTGGTCTCAGTTTCTACTCTTTTCCTTTCCTCTCTCAGGATATTATATAAATGACAGGTGAGGTGGGGGATGTCAGGATTGTGTTGCACAAGACATCAATGTTGTGTGGAGCAGATGGGATGGGCCAGTGGGTGTTTTTCTGTCCATCAATATCTATATGATTGAAAGTATTTCCTGGCATCTGTGTTCTGTTTTCTTGTGATACTTCATTTGGAGCAATAATTCTCTTTACAATACTAACACTTCTTTTGTGAAAATCAAAGAGGATGATTAGCTATGAGGATCTGAAATCTGCTAAATTCTTTTTTGTTCTCCTTTCCTGTCTATGTATATATTTTAAAAATAATAACTGTCATTAGTAACAGTGTGATGGAGCTAAATTAGCATCAATAGAGATAGTTATTAACCCTGGGTGTCTCAGCAATTTTATCATTTCAGCTGTGCATTAATGCAGATTGCTCACAATGTAAGGTTCAGTAACTTCTCATGACAGTATTCCCCAAAGAGGTCATCAACACATAATTATCTTTTTAAAAAATCCAGAAGATGTTTCATAAATAGAATTCTGATGACAAATCCTTCAGCCCTATTTACCTGAATGCATAACAAAGTTCACTTTTTGCACAGGCTACGACTTATAGACTTATTTATGCTGAAAGTTTTCAGCAGCTTTCCATTTCTTAAAGAAAATAAAGTAAAAGTGCGCTTATTTAACACCTTTCACAATCCCAGTATATTTCAAAATACTTCAAAGAGAATAAAATACTTTCAAATGTCATAATTTAGGAAATGCAACAACCAAAATATGTCTGACAAGGCCCCACAACCAGCAGTGTGAAAATAACCAGATGACTTGTTTTTGCTTTGCAATGTTGAGTGAGAGATAATTATTGGCCACGATAGCTACCTATACTCTTCTTTGAAATAACATAATGGGTTCCATTTGAAAGTGCAAATAAGGTCTTAAAATAATGTGTCAACTAAAAAGCAGCACTTCCAACACCACACTGTGTTGTTTTCCACTATTTTGTGCTTACGTTCTGGAGTGGGACTCAAATGTATGACCTTCTGATTCTGGGTCACTGACTGCCAACCAGTACATTGTCTATGTAGACAATTCATTTTAGACAATGGGCATTGACATTGCATTAATTTGCGGGTGTGTACTTGTGTTTAGATTTGGGGCATGGGACAGCATGGTATGCGAAGGCGTGAAAACTAAACACCAGTCTGTCTTCAGAGGATGTCCACACACACATTTCCCAACAAGGTTTCTCCATCTAAAAGAACACGATCGCTGGCTGTTTTACCATCTCTCTTCCCTAGTGTGCTGAGATTAAATCCAGCATTCCACATTATTGATCTGGCTTTAATGAAGAATTGAGTTCAGGCAGTCATTTTGAAAATGGCAGATAAGAAAAATGTGACTTTTAAGTAACTATTCAATTGTAACATGAACAATGAGGTATTGGAATGGGCAAATAAAAGAGAAATTGATATTTACCTGCTGTTCTTCAGATTAATGCTATGGAGCATTTTGCACCCAATTGAGGGGGCAAATTGGGCCTTGGTTTAACATATAACTTGAAAGCTGAGATTGTCATGTTTAAGTCCTGGAATGGGAATGTGAATGAAGAGCCTTCTGTCTCAGAAGCAAGAGTACAAACAGTTAACCTATAGCCAAGATAGTGATAGACATACTGTAATTAGCTTCATCACCATTAGGCATTGAGGGGAAAATTGAGCTCCATTATTTTTCCTGGTCCCAGAAATGTAATTGATTCTGTACGTGTATGGACAATCCATGAAGACAGGTTGGAACAAAATATTGGTTCAACCAGCAGATGAATAGCTGTCTAGACTCGCATGACCAGGTGAATCCTTCCTGAACTATATGATTCAGTCCTATATTGCATGGTGTAATTACAAACTAGGCCACTGATGCAGCTCACAACTGTTTTTTGTTTGGCCAGAGATAGCAAGAACTGCATATTCTGGAGTCAGAGATGACACAGTGTGGGGCTCGAAGAACACAGCAGGCCAGGCAGCATCAGAGGAACAGGTAAGTTAACATTTCGGGTCAGGACCCTTCTTCAGAAGAAGGATCCTGACCTAAAACATTAACTTTCCTGCTCCTCTGATGCTGACTGGCCTGCTGTGTTCGTCCTGCTCCATACTGTGTTATCTCTGTTTTTGGTTTGGTATTTTCTTTGAGCTCAGGAAAGATGCTTAATGTCAGATAATTGCAAGTATTTCATTTGATAGGGAAGGTATGAAGAAGTAACTTTTGATCTGTCATTTATTTGATTGTATTATCACTGGGGTGAGGTAGGACAATGTATAAGCGACAATTACAATATTTTAAAAGCAGGTTAATGTCCCATACTTTTTTGCCATTATGAAAAATGGACTGTTTCCATATTAGAAAAATAGGAGAACACTCCAATTGTGGCATTTCACCTCTGAGTCGGGAAGGTGCAAGTTTAAGTCCTAATTCGGTGAATTCAGCACATCATTTTCCTGTCACTGCAGCAGCCAGGAAGTACCACATTACTATAAATGATATTTCCCAATGAACCATTAACCTGTATCTTCCTCTACCATCTCTGATGGGAATATAAGTTCTGAAGTTACTATTCAAACATGAACAGTTCTTCCTGACTCCTGGAAATATTTATCTCTTAACCAATATTAAGTGGTCATTATGTCATCGCTGTTTGTGGGATCAACTGGGCTATTGCATGTTCGACAGCACGACAGTGATCAGACTTCAAATCTATTTCATTGTCCTGAGGCTGATTAAGACGCCACATAAATGCCAGCTATAAGTCTGTAGGAACGCTGCAGCGAGCTTATGAAGCTAATTCTCTTTCTTCTCTCCCTTCACCAGTGGAGGAAAAATGACTACATTCCCAGTGGGTTGGTTGGGATCAAAGCTTCATCGTGCAGAAAATCAAGGGCAAACACTCATGTGCCACCTTTTTGGTGGTACTGAATGTCACTATTCCAGTGTGGTCCGCCCCTGAGCTGCCCTTGAATTGGAAGAATACATTTGTGGTGGACTAATAGTGTTTTTACAGCCTGAAGTCTTTTTTTTTCCCCAACAGTGTGAATGGGGGTCGGATCAATTAGCGGCTGTACTGCTCACAAGTGGGAGAGCTGACTCCCACCTCCTGCTTTGTGAACTATTCCGAATTCAGAACTACTGATCTTGCTTTTCAGATTGAGTACTATAAACTTAACCCTTCAAAGGTTCAATCCTGGGAGAAATACTATATCAGATCTGCTGGCGCTGAAAATATCAAGGCTAGTTGTTTTTGTATTGAGGGGACTTTTTTAAATGAATAAATCATGTACCTTTGTAATTGATAATCACAGAATATCAGTGCAAAATCTGTATTTTAAAACAGATTGGAGTAACGATATAGAGTTTGTAAAGGGGTAGTAGGAACTGCAGATGCTGGAGATTCTGAGATAACAAGGTGTAGAGCTGGATGAACACAGCAGGCACAGCAGCATCAGAGGAGCATGAAAGCTGATGTTTCAGGCCGAGACCCTTCTTCAGAAATGGGGGAGGGGAAGGGGGTTCTGAAATAAATAGGGAGAGAGGGGGGGGCGGATAGAAGATGGATAGAGGAGAAGATAGGTGGAGAGGAGACAGACCGGTCAAAGAGGCGGGCATGGAGCCAGTCAAGGTGAGTGTAGTTGGGGAGGTAGGGAGGAGACAGGCCAGTCCAGGGAGGATGGACAGGTCAAGGGGGCGGGTTAAGGTAGTCTGTCCGAGATGGGGGTGGGGCTTGAGGTGGGAGGAGGGGATAGGTGGGAGGAAGAACAGGTTAAGGAGGCAGGGACTAGCTGGGTGGGTTTTGGGATGCGGTAGAGGGAGGGGAGATTTTGAAGCTTGTGAAGTCCACATTGATACCATTGGGCTGCAGGGTTCCCAAGCAGAATATGAGGTGCTGTTCCTGCAACCTTCGGGTAGCATT
>JAHRHZ010000024.1:9999272-10182855 GCA_024137785.1 Ginglymostoma cirratum
ATGGGGGCGGGGGGGGGAGTTGAAATGGTTCGCGACTAGGAGGTGCAGTTGTTTAGTGTGAACCGCGCGTCGGTGTTCTGCAAAGCGGTCCCAAGTCTCTGCTTGGTTTCCCCGATGTCGAGGAGGCCACAACGGGAACAGCGGGTGCCGTATACCACATTGGCAGATGTGCAGGTGAACATCTGCTTGATGTGGAAAGTCTTCTTGGGCCCTGGGATGGGGGTGAGGGGGGAGGTGTAGGGGCAGGTGCAGCACTTACATTTTTCCCTCCCCACCCTTATCTGCTTTCTGGAGGGACCACTCTCTCAGTGACTCCCTGTCAGCTCCGCACTCCCCTCCAGCCCCACCACACTCGGTACTTTTCCCTGCAACTGCTGGAAGTGCTACACCTGCCCCTCCACCTCCCCCCCCACCCCCATCCCAGGGCCCAGGAAGACTTTCCACATCAAGCAGATGTTCACCTGCACATCTGCCAATGTGGTATACGGCATCCGCTGTTCCCGTTGTGGCCTCCTCTACATCAGGGAAACCAAGCAGAGACTTGGGACCGCTTTGCAGAACACCTGCGCGCGGTTCGCACTAAACAACTGCACCTCCCAGTCGCGAACCATTTCAACTCCCCCCCCCAACTCCGCAGACGACATGTCCATCCTGGGCCTCCTGCAGTGCCACAACGATGCTACCCGAAGATTGCAGGAACAGCAACTCATATTCCGCTTGGGAACCCTGCAGCCCAATGCTATCAATGTGGATTTCACAAGCTTCAAAATCTCTCCTCCCCCAACCGCATCCCAAAACCTCGTCCCTGCCTCCTTAACCTGTTCTTCCTCCCACCTATCCCTTTCTCCCACCTCAAGCCCCACCCCCATCTCCTACCTAATAACCTCATCCCGCCCCCTTGACCTGTCCATCCTCCCTGGACTGACCTATCTCCTCCCTACCCCACCACCTACACTCACTTTTACTGGCTCCATCCCCGCCTCTTTGACTTGTCTGTCTCCTCTCCACCTATCTTCTCCTCCATCCATCCTCTATCCGCCTCCCCCTCTCTCCCTATTTATTTCAGAACCCTCTTCCCCTCCCCCATTTCTGATGACGGGTCTAGGCCCGAAACGTCAGCCTTCCTGCTCCTCTGATGCTGCTTGGCCTGCTATGTTCATCTAGCTCTGCACCTTGTTATCTGAGAGTTTGTAAACTCATGAGTGATCAGTCCACGGAGTTACTAGTACCTGATAATAATCCACCTGCATTCTAAGAACGAAGTTGAGCTAAAACTGGTTGTATTGAAGTCAATGATAATAAGCCGTGATTTGTAAAACTGCAGCCTTTCCATGTTTTCCACATTCTGTTAGATTGACAGATGTAAAATTTCTATCAGCAGCTATCTGATCATTGCGCAAAACTTCGAACCTTAAATAATCCTGAAGACCGAGTGAAATAGATTATTTGCACCGCGTTTTCACCTCGATGTTTAAAACAGCAATCTGCTTTTCAGATTGTTAAACACACATCATGGTTGTGAAACGAATACTTGTCTGGCTAAAGGGTGTTCTATGACTCCCAATGGGAACGAGTAAAATTGCCGGGTATTTATACGAGAAAGTGGCTGAAATAACATTTGTTTCACCACTTCAGTAGCTGCCTGCAGTCTGTTATAGGATCAACATTAGCAGCTCTTTTGCTGTTAAGAATACGGTCATTTTTTAAAAGAAAGGCTCTATTATGTCATTTCCAGATATATTTATTTATGGTTCTCAGGAGACCTCCAAAAATTACATTATAAATGATTGACTACATCAATAGACAGCGAGTTCGCTCTATAATGTAACTTCAGCGAACAGTGCAAACATTCCTGTCATTGTAACTTATGTACAACACATCTTCCTTATTTACTTCATGAAAGATAAAGGAAAGGTGCAGATTCTAGCGGTACTAGTACAGAAATTTCCCAAGCACTGAGTCATGCCCTATATTGCCAGCCTTCCATGTTGAAGCAGGTTGGTTTATCTCTGTGTACGGCAGCGGATCCCACACTCAGTCGGTGTACAGCAGCCGGGCTGCCTCTAACCTTTGGGAGTAGGCAAACAACACCACCCACTACAAAAATCTGTATCAGCAGTTCGCGAACTTTGCACCGACACCAGATCTTCGGGTGTCGAGTTAAACATTGAAACATGCCCTTCGCTCCGCAGAAGTCTTGAGTTACTTCAGTTGCGCATGCACCAGATGGTGCTGTGCCGTGTGGCGGATCGTTGTGAATATTAAGAGGGACTGCATTTAGTTTGGTTGCTGTGAATTAATTTTCGATCAGGGAAAATGAGCCGAGAGTATCGACTTGTGCGTTATCGTGAAGACTTGTTTAGTGTGTAATTGCTGGGAAAGTCTCAAATTGCTACATGCTTGACAAGTGATGCACGGACAACTCTCCATTCTCATATATGATGTATATTTTCAAGTGTACATTCCAATGTCAAAAGCATCTCTTACAAATAGACTCTCTTGTATCTGTAGAGCGCTCAGGTTGTATTACATAACCTCGGCGGAAACATTACGTTCAAATCTTTATCTTATCTGGGTTTTCCACAACCTGACATTTCACAGCCGCTTGGCACTGAGTCAGTAGCAGTAGGTTCAGTTCTTTCATGTGCGACCGCAGAGCTGTGCAGTGCATTCTTCATTTTATCCTGATAAATATCATGTTTATTGTTGTGGAAGCTAGCAAGATAAGTCCATGGCAATGTGTGAATGACCCGAAGCACTGTTCATATCCATATTGATGTATCCTTCATTATTAATGAGGATGCAGGAAAAACATTTTCTGGAAACCTGGTGGATAACATTGATAATTATTGCGGTTCTCTAAATCTTAAGTTGTAGTAAACAAGTATCATGTTATATTGATAACCTTGTGTGACAAGGTATGTTTTACTATTAAATATCTAGATGATGTAATCATTCATTACCATCCATGCAGCAAGACGCGTGAGAAACATTGTAGAGTGACTGTTGATGGATGTAAATGCGAAAGTAGGAACGTTACAGGGAGCTGCTAAAGTCAGCCATTTATATAAGCATCAAGATGCTACTAGATTTTTATATGTGCTGGTATCACAAGAAATAGGCAGAATTCTGTACTAACAATCAAATTTCCTGCACTCCTTGCATAGCTATTTCATGTAAAATTCTCTTTCAGCTTAAGTAGGTGCCATAAATAGCATAAAAATAGTCAATACGAAAGCAAGCTGGAGCATGCAGCGTACATTGTAGTACTGCGGATGGTTTGACGGAAGGAGCTATTACACATTGGGAGGTCGTTGCAGAGAGGCAAAGGTGAATTCTGGAAGTAATATCAATATGAATTACCAGCTCTGGAGTATAATATTAATTATTGAAAAAGTACATTTTGTACCACATACATTTTATTTTTAAGGCATTTTATTCAGGTTTATCTGGGATAATGTTTGTTCATAAAGTGGATTTGTGACATTATCCTGCAGCCAAAAAATGTATAGGTTATCATTTTTGCCTAATAAGGAAGTGAACTGAGCTCTGATCCCCCGATAAAACTATTGTGATACATGACTCCATTTCATTTATAATTTTGTTGCAGTTTTAACAGTAGTAACAATGATGATGAGTTACTTGTCTTTTCAAATACTCTGATGCTTGTGATCAACAACAGACAAATGCACAGTTACTGAAGTTCAAATGATTGGAAAGTGACTTCATGCAACATCTAAGCATTTCAGGTGTTGCAAAAAGTTTTGAATGCATTTTATATGTACAATTCTTTACAAATCTGTCATATGCAATTAATGAAGTTAAATCAGTTTGTTTTATTTTAAGTTCACAATTTAAATTATTTACTAAACAAGAAATAGTAGATAACGGAACCATCCTGTTTGTAAGTTATGTCTGACAATAGTGGTTCAGCATAGCTAATAGAATTCCTTAAAATAAGTGCAAGCAAAAAGAAAATGTAAAAGAAAGTACAGGAACATTTTCTGAATGTTATCAAAAGGTATCCAATGTTAATAGTCAAGAACAGATGAACAGGACTAAACTATTAAGCAGCACCTGTTCTGCTAAGTTGGATCACGGTAATCTGTACTTCAGTTTCATTTATCCCCCTGTTCTGCATATCATCTGGTAGCAATGTTTCTGAAAAGATAAATACAGTCAGTTTTATTTCAATTTGCTATACATCTTTTTAATGGTATTTAATTTAGTACAAAGCTTGCATAGCATTTTATATGCTGCTATGAAGCCTTGTCAGCAGACAGATTAGCAGAAACATTGTTTGCTTTCTTTATTTAATATTAAAAAGAAACTATTGATATCAGTCTTGAAAATTTAAATTGACCCAGTTTCAAAGTACTTTGTGGAAAGAGAGTTCCATGTTTCCACCTTTTCAAGGTCAATCATTGAAAGTACATTGTCATCATATATCACAGCTTATAAATTGACTTTTGAGCCTTTAAAAATTCATTCCAGAAACAAGGGTAGTAGGAACTGCTGATGCTGGAGAATCTGAGAATTATTTACTAAACAAGAAATAGTAGATAACGGAACCATCCTGTTTGTAAGTTATGTCTGACAATAGTGGTTCAGCATAGCTAATAGAATTCCTTAAAATAAATGCATGCAAAAAGTAAATGTAAAAGAAAGTACAGGAACATTTTCTGAATGTTATTAAAAAGTATCTAATGTTAATAGTCAATAGTCAATGTTAATAGTCAAGAGCAGAATCTTCTTTCTGAAGAAGGGTCTCGCCCCGAAATGTCAGCTTTCCAGAAACAAGGGTTGGTTTATGTACCAAGTACAAAATATAAGCCTGCACAGTTGTTGTAGATGATCAGCATTTTGCAATGTGAAAATAAAAAAAAACTTGCAATCCAGATTAAGTCAACCTGGCGTGTGCTATTGAATTGGTTAATTTACAACCATACCTTTAAGCCAGTGCTCAATGTACACAGGAAGGGCAGGCAACTTCAGTCCCAAAAGTCTCCAAAGCCCTTGGGAAAATTCAATCCTTGGTGTGACTGATCAGAGAAATATCAGTCAGGCTGGCTGAATGATTCACAGTGGCTCAGTGATTAGCACTGCTGCCTCACAGCACCAGGGACCCGGGTTCAATTTCATTCTCAGGTGCAGTGCGTACACTACACACATGTTCTGTCTGTGTGGGTTTCCTCCAAAGGTCCAAAGATGTGCAGGGTAGGTGAGCTGGCCATACTAAATTGCCCATAGTGTCCAGGGGTGTTTGGGTTAGACATGGGAAATACAGGGTGGGAGAGTGGGTCTGGGTGTGTTGCTCTTTGGAGGGGTGGTGTGGACTTGTTACGATGAATGGCCTGTTTCCAAACTGTAGGGATGCTATGAATTTCTATTCCATGAAAAATGGCTTCTGTGCGTAGGAGCACATATCAGTTATTTTGGGAAAAAATAGTTAACATATGTCCATTGTCTTGTACTAATTTAAATATGCAATGTATAGGAATTTAGAAATTTCCTTGTGCGCTGTAGCTTTAAGTTCAATGGAAGTTGACAATTATTGAGAATATTGATGAAATATTTGAATTCCATTGCTGTGTATGTCCAAATAACCCAAATGTCAACAAAAATACAGAAGGGATGATGTGATTGTAATCAGGTTGTCATACCCCTGATTGTAAGGATGTTTTGATGTTCGCCTATGGTTTTTGGTAAGGATCCTACACAGTTTACTAACACCAGTCTGAAAGATTCTTTAAAAGCTGGTACGGCTATTGAAGGCATTAGTTTGAATACATGCCATCTGACATGTTCTGCCAAATTGCTGTACACCTTTATGAAATCCTGACCATGTAAAATACTTGATTATTGATGCTTGTGTTTTTCATATTCTCATTTTCATTTCCTGTCTTCTTAATTTGATCTCCCTTTTTATATCATTTTCTGCTATTTCCTTTGCTTTTTCTGCCATTTGTAGTTCTTTCATCCTCTCCTCATGGTCTAGCTGCTTCAACTATAACTGAATATCACCCAATTGTGACATTTCACTACCTGAAGTACTTGACCCTTTTTGTATTTCCTCTAAATCTAAGTGCTGTGCTGCTACTTCAATTATCTCTGCCTTTTTACATCTGTCAGGCAATGCTATCTCTATTTTACCTGCCAAATTAATTCATTTTGAAATTTCCTTTAAGACTGCCAGCGACAACTGTACCACCTTTAGGAAATCCTTTCCTGTTTCCAATACCTTACCTTAATTGGGATTGATTAACTCAGTTGGCTGGATAGCTGTTTGTGATGATAAAGTGATGCCAGCAGCTTGGGTTCATTTCTTGCATCAGTTGAGATTATCATGAAGGCTCTTCTTCTCTGTCTGCCTGAGGCACAATAAACCACTAGGTAGGATGATGGTGACTTTACCCTTTTGCCTTGCCTTAAGTGCACAGTGGAACATGGTGTTTTCCTTCACCTGTATTAGCTATCAATTCACATCAAAATTTTTGTTGCCACTGTTTCCAATCCTACCCACTTCAAATCCAGCATCAGCCTACAACATTGTTACAACCTACTGGGACAGCATGGTGTAAATCAAGCCCTGCTTTTCTAGGAATCAAGCCAAATGCTTTTTTTATAAGGATATGCACAGTACCCAATTTATCTGACTTTTAGATCAAGGTTGATAGATCGCATGGACCAGATTTCTATACTAAATAGGTACAAGTTGTAAATAATTACACCATAGCTAAAAGTAAACAGATATAAAATGTTGGCAATATAACACTACTGGCTAAACCCTAATCCCATTATAGAGTCCCTTTTTCACACAGACAAACAAATAGGGAAATAGATTATTGTTGGAGGTAGAGAAATATTTGAAAGTCAGTTCAGTGGTCCTTGCTTCCTGATTCCGATATTGGAGTGATCCTACTTTGCTAGCCAAGCCCTTGGTTTTTAGTTGTCTTTTTCTGGAAGCTTCCACTAGTTTTTTAAGAAATATATAGTGACTGATTCACTTGGAAGCTATCTCTTATTTATCAATTTATAAGTCACAGTTTAAAGCAACTGCTTCAGGACAAGTAACTGATTTTCTTTAGGTTTAAACTGAGTTTTCTTATTACAGAAAACAGACAGCGACAGACAACATTAAATCCTTCCGTGTCATTCTTTCTCTCTGTCTCTGTGACTCGTTTCCAAGTCCAACCTGTCAACTTAGCTGAGAACAATTAGCTTTTTGTGAACAACTCCGTGGCTTCTGATCATCTACACATCACGGAACCCAGAGCCATAAAAAAAGAGTTCACAATGGATATCAAATTTCTTCCTGTGAAATTATGTAGTCGTCCAGCCAAATCACTGTTTATAAAAGCAATTATTTCCCCTTGCTATCCACAGCCTTTAAAGGCACAAGGATAAAAAGACATGGTTCTTCTGAAACGCATTGCATTTCTGGTGATGATATAATTAGTTGATGATTATTGAGGACCCATTTTTATATATGTTTTTCAAGATCAGTATGCTAGCTAGCCCCTGTACTCTTGGATCATTTGGACTCAATATTTTCTTCAGGATAGACTCTTTTTTCCATTCCCACATCAGATTTTAACTCATAGCAAATTCCATTTCTGTAGTGCCATTAAATGATGTGTTAGCAAATGTTATAACATTCCTCTTGAAACTAGTTTGGTACTTGATCCTTTTTGCTGGAGGTAAAATTACTTTTCATTGTTAGCTTTGCATGGTGTTCTTTGGGTTGGTGTGTCTAAAGTCCCCATGATCTTTTCTTGACAACAAAGCCCATAATGTCTGTTTGATTTCAGTCATTAAATAATAAGGTCAGTAAAACAGACATTTCTGAAATGAAAAATTGAGGTTTACTCCTAGTATCAATAAAACATTTCTTAGGAGACAATACAGTTGACATATGTGCTAAGTATATGCCTCAATATAATTTTTGATGCTAAAAAATTAGTTTGACTTGTGTCCCAGGTCAACACGATCTATGGTAATTCAAATACTATTAAAGATATAGATGCTTAATTGAATATCACTGCACATGAAACTGAAGCAAGTGAAATGATATCTGTGCAAGTGTGTTACATTCTCCTGCAGATGAATTCCTGCTGTTAGATTTTTCTGTCAGGTTTTCTTAATATGTCAGCAGCTGGTTCTGTTTGCAGCTCAAAACTAATGTAAACCTCTTTTTGATTATTCTTTTATTTGCTTTTACAGTTAATTTACTAGACTCCAGAGCTGTAATGGGAGATCTGGGATGGATTGCTTATCCAAAGAATGGGGTAAGTCTCTCAACAAACTCTTTGCCACTAGTTACATTAGCAGCCAATATATTAAGGATTTATTTCAAGGTCTAAAATAAGAAAAAATCAACAGTATCATGAGGTAATTTTAGATTATATTTTTGTACAAGACTTAACCAAACACAAAGATCTGTTACACAAAGTGCATTTCAGCATGTCCTGTTTCCATGTTGAAGTAATGGCAGCGACATTGAGCAGTCGCAAATCAGGCTGCGCTGTCGCAGAAAGTTTCCTAAATATTAAAATTACACGTTACTGACCTATGTAAGTAGCAATCATTCTTGCTGACTCACACTGGCTCCTGTTCACCACTAATTTGATTTTAAAATTCTCATAGTTCTGTCCTCTTGTGCATTTCTGAATTGCTTCACCCCACAGTGGCAGTTGTGCCTTCGGTTGTTTGGGTCCTTAGGTCTGATATTCCTTTTCTAAAAGTCATTGACTCTCCATCTACATTTCCTCATTTAAGATTAAACAAAAAAGTAAAACAAAAGATCTCTGGATTCTGTAAATCGGAAACAAAACAGGAAATGCTATAAAAATTCAGCAGGTCTGGCAGTATCTGTGGAGAGAAATCAGAGTTAAAGTTTTAGATTCCAGTCAGGGTTTGTTCAGCAATTTCAGTTTTTGTTCCTCATTGAAGAATAGTTCTTAAAACCTACCAAGCATTTGGTCATTGTCTTTATGTCTCCTTCTTTGTGTCAATGTCTAATTGTGATTCTGCGAAGGGGTGTGGGTGATTTTGTGATTTTACTGATGCTATGTTAATACAAGTTGTTGTATATTGGAACTCATCTTAATTAATTTGGAACTACGTTGCTGTTTCTGGGTCAAAATTATAGAATTCCCCTTCCAGCTGGTGTACCTAGCCCCCAAGGACTACAGAGGTCCTTGGGGGCTAGGTACACCAGCTGGAAGGGGAGTTCTATAATGGTTTTGGGAGACAATTTACCATCATCTTTGCAAGGGCAATAAGGGATGGGCAATAACTAAATCTGTTAATTACATAACTTCAAAGACATTGCTTTTCTGAAGACATGTTTGAAGTTGCGGAATGGGAAACCATAAAACTCATTCTGAATTTCATTCTTGCTGCATATTCTTCAAGTTTTTTTTGTGCACATAATGAACGTATATCAGAGGAAATACTATTTACAAGTTGTCGTATTTAGTTGAAATATAACAGGTAAAATCTGTAAATGGAATAATCTGAGTAGCAGGGCAAATTGTTGTAAAGGAATATTAAATTTAGCATTTCAAAATTGCTGAATTTTGGTGAAAATTGTCAGAAAAATATATTTAATCCCAGCCTTTAAGTGTGAAAGGTAATAGAAATTTCAACATGGCAAATTCTCACATTAAAAATATAAAGCAACTTGACAATTAAAGCTACAAATAATTTGAATGATATTAAAATCAATTTTTTATTGTTTCTAAAAAAATACATTTATTGAAGCTTCTTATCCTGCCCTTACCACAGCAATAAACATTAGATGCCAATGTAAACGGAAAACAACAGTTAAGTTCTATGAGAGGAGAGGACTCATTGGTTGGCAAGTGGACTCTGATTGGTAGAGGTGTTGCCACTGAAATGCATCAGTTAGATGGTAACTGACAATTAACTGTCAAGCTTTATGAAAATTTTAAACAATGTAGCTTAACTTTGAATGTCCAAGGAGAATGAACCAGAGAATGGATGGCAACTGTTTTGTTGAATTGAAACAGGCACACTATACGTACATATTATTTCTATCTTCAAAGAACAGGGCCCTGTGTATTCACATATGCAGCTTCTAGTAACTACAAGTGTACTATACTGGAAGTATGACTGAGAAGTCGTAAATTGTATGTCAGCATAATCCTTTGCACACTCAGAACTATTTAGCGAATGTTGTCCAACTGTGGAATCACATCTAATGATCAAAATTGTACTTTGCAAAAATATGCTGGTTGGGTATGGTCAAAAAGAATGCAAACACACTCTTCACCCATTTCAACTCAACAACATAAATATGAACCATTCTCTGGTTCATTTCTCAGGTCAGTGCTGAACCAATTGGAATTGGTTTCAAATTTGAACAAAACTTGGCATATACTTTCAGTGACCAACTAACTGATCATTCTTCACATTAATACCTGTACCAATCAGCGTCCACTTACCAACCAATCAGCATTCTCATTTGAAACATCGTTGTTTTCCCTTCACACTGCGACTTTTGTCAATTGTCCCGATATGTGCAAAATTTGCAATGTCTAATTCTTTTGCACTAAGTGACTATCAATGTTTATGTTTGTTTTTGGCCTATTGCAATCTTCCTTTGATGGGAAAGTTTGAGATTCCTCAAAGGAGCAAACATTTTGAACCTTGAATTGCAATAATAGTTCCTTTGACAATGTAGCCCATTTGAGAGTAGCTGTTAATTTAGTACGTGCTGACATCAAACCGTTCAGAGAACTCTAGTAATTTGACTTGCAAGACCATGCTGGTGCCCTATCGTAACTTTGGCACCATTTTTGTATGTGAAAAGACTGGAGACGCTTTGAGAAAAAAGACAGAGTATCTCAAATTGTGATGTTGCTGCTACCCATTTTAAGTTCAGATTCATAGATGCAATGAGAAAGCCAAGTGCAAGCTGCTTCAGACAGGCACTCTGCATATAAGTTTGAATCAAAATAACACTAAAAAATCCCCAGAAGTATTGATAAATGCCATTTAATGTGGCTGTTTGGTGTGGAAAGATAATGAAGACATCTTACTTATGACAAAATGTCAAATGGATCTTCGTTCCCAAAAGTATGCAATTTCAGAGGGCATTTCAGGGCAGCATGGTGGCTCAGTGGTTAACACTGCTGCCTCACAGCACCAGGGACCCAGGTTCAATCCCAGCCTTGGGTGTCTGTCTGTGTGGAGTTTGCACAATCTCCCTGTGTCTGTATGGGTTTCCTCTGGGTGCTCCAGTTTCCTCCCACAGTCCAAAGATGTGCAGGTTAGGTGGATTGGCCATGCTAAATTGAAATAACTTAAACAATACAAATCTTGCTAGAAATCCTATTTTCACTGGTCTTGGGAGATGGTAGCTGAAAGGCTGGCTAAATAATACTATTGAGATTAGCATTCTTTCCTTCGTGTCAGTGTTGGGGTGTTCGAGTTTAACATGATTTCAATTGTGCTCTGATGTGAAAGAAATAACCTTGCAAACAACAATAAGGCATGCTAGTTGCCCCCCACAAATCCTTTCTGTCTTCTGTTTGCCTTTCAAGTACGTACCACTTAATGTGTTAAACCCATCAATATCATTGTAGCTTTGAATTCAGCAGTTTTTTATTCGCATTATTTAATCATAGTATGTTAAGGAAGGTAGGAAAATGGCATGGTTTGAAGGTTTTCACACACTGCTCCATCTATTCCATTAAGTCACAGTAACTGGAATTTAAGACAAATCATTGACAGGCTGTGAAAAAATAACTTGCTCATTCTCACTTAACCTGTGTTTAGCTAAATAACCAGGAAGCTTATAACATAGCACACCACGTAGTGGCTTCTACTTTAATGGCTAGTTACTCATTGCCATGTCGGAAACTTATAAAAAACAACATATGTAAAACTTACATAAAAGAAATGTACTTCAACTCTGGGAAAAATATAAGACTGATTTCAATTATAATGCACAAAGAAATGGCAGTGAGTTAGACCTGAATTATTTTGGCCAGAAATTTGTCCTTCTTTGATGACAACCAGTAGAATGAAAGATTTCAGTGGGCCAGGAACATCTAGAATGTTCCTGCTGGATTGCATCAATCTGTGCTGCAACTTTAATGTATTTTTTACAACGTTTCTTGACAAATTTATACCAGTCCCCTTAAAGGCTGTGGACCAGCTGCTTGATGCACAGTTCCATGGGCAAAGTGTATGCTTCACCTGGAGAACATCAGAACTGCAATAGGATTCCACAAACAGTGTAGGATTCCAACTTAAATATTTTAAATTTTAGATGGGAGTGCTGGATGCCTACTTCAGAAGCCCAGGAAATTTGAGCCGATTGAATCGTGGCTGGCTAGTGCAAGGATCTTTCCCACCAGGACACCCCAGTCTACTCTTCCTTCACCCCAACACCCCCCCACACAGCCTCATGGCACCTTCCACTGCAAATGCAGAAAGTGCAACACATGTTCACTTACCTCCTCTCTCCTCATTATCCAGGGGTGCAAACACACCTTCCAGGTGAAGCAGTGCTTTACCTGCACTTCACATGATCTAGTCTTCTGCATCTGCTGCTCACAATGTGGTCTCCTCTACATTGAGGAAATTAAGTGTAGATTGGGTGACCACTTTGCAGAATACTTTCATTCAGTTCTCAAAAATAACCCCTGAACTTCCAGTTCTCTGCCACTTTGACACACCACCCTGTTTCCTGGCCAACATCTCTGCCTCAGGCTTGCTGCAATGTTCCAGCGAAGCTCAGCGCAAGCTGGAAGGACAACACCTCATTTTCAGCTGGACCCTGCAACCTTCTAGACTCAATGTTGAGTTCAGCAATTTTAGGGCTTGAGCTCTGCTATGTCCTCAAACCAGCCGCCAGAGACCAGGTCTTGATATCACACAGTCTGCTATTACAAACCACCCACTAACAGTTCCCATTAATAGCTATTTACCTCCCAGCTAGATCGTTATCCAATCCTTTGTTTGTCCAGCTGTTCTTCTCTTTGGGATCTATCTCCACCTAACATTTGCTCCTTACCTATACCCCTCCAACCCTATTTTCTGCATATAAACTGACATTTTCCTGGCCGCCATCAGTTCTGAGTAAGGGTCACTTGACCCGAAACATTAACTCTGATTTCCCTCGACAGCTGCTGCCAGACCTGCTGAGCTTTTCCACCAATTTCTATTTTTGTCTCCTTCACCAGCTGCTTTTTAAAACTTTTCTCTGTTAAATTTGTTTCAACCCGTAGCCAATTTTGTAATCGGGGCAGTCATCACCATGAAAAATGAAAAATGTCCTGAAATTTGCTTCATGCAGGACAGTTTGCAATTAGCAGCAGCTTCATCCCACCAGCAGTGAGTTGAATTCAAACTCAGGCTTCACAGACCAAGGAACGGTGTAAATATAGGTCCGGATATTCCATGGAGTGACATTCACAAT
Organism: Ginglymostoma cirratum; assembly: GCA_024137785.1. NCBI lineage: Eukaryota > Metazoa > Chordata > Chondrichthyes > Orectolobiformes > Ginglymostomatidae > Ginglymostoma > Ginglymostoma cirratum. Next base: position 10,012,726 of record JAHRHZ010000024.1, read on the forward strand.
CAGATTGCAGCTCAGAGATAGTAAGAATTGCTGATGCTGGAGTCAGAGATAACACAGTGTGGAGCTGGAGGAACACAGCAGGCCAGGCAGCATCAGAGGTGCAGGAAAGTTGACGCTTTGGGTCGGGACCCTTCTTCAGATTTCAGCTCCATCCTTTATGTTAGTACTGGGCTCTGCATTTCAAGTCAGGAACTGCACCCTTAGAAATACAGAGCGCAGTTGAAATCAACTTGGTTCACCAGCAGTGGAGGATAATTGAGTAAGTTATATCATGCACCTTTTGCAGCAGCCAGAACGCTGTGTTCTGAGATTTAAATGTCCAGCCGAAGTAAGCCACTTCGACAACTGCTGTGAAAGAATATGTAGGCTAGGTAAAATGTGAGGTAAGCATTGCAGTTGGTTAAGGGTTCCAGGCTAATTGGGTGCTAGGTGGATAGACAGGGAGGTGAGGTATGCATTGGGTCAGATGTTGTTTAGGCTGGTGGTAGATGGGTTGTGTGAGATAAACATGCAAGGTGGTTAGGAGCCGCGCAGGATTGCGAGGAGATCTGGTCAGGTGTAGTTTGGGCTGGGAGGATATTGCAAGTTTGGGGTCAACTTAATAGACGCATAAGTTTTTTATAAAAAGTGAAAGAACTGTGGATACTGGAAATCAGAAACAAGAACACCAATTGCTGGAAAAACTCAGCAAACTTGGGCTGAATCTGTGGAGAGAAATCAGAGTTAATGTTTTGGGTCCATTTACCCTTCTATGGAACTGATGGTAGCTTGGAAAAGGCTGATGTCCGGGGTGGGGCGAAGTGTTTAGTAAACCATAGGTGGAGACGAAGCCCAAAGAGAGAGAACAACAGTTGAACAGACAAAGGAGTGATTAAAAGCCAGCCTGGGGGAATGAACAGTTGCTAATTGGGACTATCTTACAATAGGTTACAATGGGTTGTTTGTAGTAGCAACCCATGTGATGACATGGCTTGGTTTGTGGGGCTAGGGTAAGGATATGGCCTCAAGCCCTAAAATTGTTGAACTCAATGTTGAGGCCAGAAGGCAATGGAGTTCCCAAACGCAAAATGAGGTGGTGTTCTTCCAGCTCGTACTAAGCTTCACTGGAGCACTGCTGCAAGCCCGAGACAGCAATGTTGGCCAGGGAATAAGGTGGTGTGTTGAAGTGGCAGACAACTGGAAGCTCAGGGTCTTTTTTTGTGGACAGAATGTAGGCGTTCTGTGAAGCGGTCACCCAGTATGCGCTTTGTTTCCCCAATGTAGAGGAGACCGCACTGTGAGCAGCAAATACAGTAGGTTAACAATTGCCTGACCTTGCCTGGGTAACTATTACCTTTATGGAAGTGGAACACTGTGAATTCTTTGATGTTGAGTGTTTTTCCTCAGAGGGTTTCAGAAGCAGGGAATTGTCCATTGGAATCTTCAATTTCCAGGGTAATTTCCACAAGTCAGCTGTGTTCGGATTCTGCAGGGTGCAGAGCACAACTTAAGTCAGCACTGCTCCCACAATTATCTAGTTATTAGGACACCCAGGCCACAGTGTCTCATTTGCTACATATGCATCATCAATTTTACATTTCCTGTGGCCATTTTCCTGAATTCCTGACAGGTCTTCCAAAGTGACTTTCACATTTTTTTTTAACCATCTAACAGCTCAAATTCAATTTCATCTGAACTTGCATGTGTGCCCAGGACTGTGGTAAATTCGCTTTAGACGAGGTGATGCACAAATCAAATTTTTGAAATATGGATTGTATGGCTTCCGATATGGAATGGATTTTACATTTAAATACATTTAAGAAAAAGATCAATTGCCATCTGCCAGCATGATTTCTGGAGAGACAAGAGACAAAAAAGAAGCTTGGAATGGTTTATTGTTTCTGAGAACTACCCCTCATGGGAGACAATTCTGATGGAACCTGAACAAGATCAATTATTATTTGCCTGTAATTTTCCCATTGTTTCCTCATTATGTGAGAGCCAGGAGCATTCGACTGGTAGTGATGCATAACTCCCATTCCCAACTGATTTCCTTAAATATTCACCTATACTTCAAAAAGAAAAAGGATGATGTCATCCAAATGTAGCCTTAAATTAGGACAAAAACCTATACACATTCCAGTACAGATAATGACCTCTCAAATTTCAAATTTAATGTTGCCTTTAGTCTTTGTGGATCTTCTATGTAGCTGTAACATTGTATTCCTCACTCTGTTCTATTACCCTTATCCACTTTGTATGATATAATCTACCTGTACTGCATGTAAAACAAAACTTTTCACTGTACTGAGGTACATGTGACAATAATAAATCAAATCAAATCAAAATAAAAAATGTCAAATGCACTGTGTTTACTAAAGCACTTCCTTCTTTGTCCGTCATAAGTGTAGGCTTCTTAATGTAAGCTGAAGATTTTGTAACAAACAGCCACAATACACTCTGGCAGTGGCCAGTTTATGAAATGCCTAACTCACGAATGCTCGTACTTACAAATGCAATTCCATACAAGATTGTAATTTTAAAGAACCAACACACTAACATTTCCTGTTTACATTGTCGTGCATTGTGTTCCGACTTGCAACAAATTGATTGCGAATGTATTCCAGAACTGGACTCTTTCACAATTTGGGGACTACCTGTACTGGTTAGAGATCTGTATAAAACAGAAAGCGATATGTAACAGAGGTAGAAGATTTGCAATTTGAAATAACATTGTTAAAATTCATGTTATAATTGGGTATTGGCAGAGTTTTAACTGGCATGGGAAGAGATGGAAGTGGGTGGGAGAGGAATTGGTTCAGCTATGGGCAGTGGTCTAAAGTCCTGAAAGGCAGCACTGGATCAGGAACGCTTCCTGGGCAGGTTTCCAGCTGTTTGGGAATCTCCCAAAGAGTTAAAGAGTAATAGAGTCATTGAGTTGTACAGCATGGAAACACAGCCTTTGGTACAACTTGTCCATGCCAACTAGCTATCCTAAATCATCCCATTTTTCAGCATTTGGCCCATATCTCCCTAAACCCTATTCATGTACACATCAAAGATAATAGGTACTGCAGATGCTGGGAAATCCGAGATAAGAAGGTGCGGAGCTGGATGAACACAGCAAGCCAAGCAGCATCATAGGAGCAGGAAAGCTTGACGTTTCGGGCCTAGACCCTTCATCAGAAATGGGGGAGGGGAAGAGGGTGCTGAAATAAATAGGGAGAGAGGGGGAGGTAGATAGAAGATGGATAGAGGAGAGGATAGGTGGAGAGGAGACATGCAAGTCAAAGAGGCGGGGATGGAGCCAGTAACGGTGAGTGTAGGTGGGGGCGTAGGGAGGAGATAGGTCAGTGCAGGGAGGACGGACATGTCAAGTGGACAGGATGAGGTTAGTAGATAGGAGATGGGGGTGCGGCTTGAGGTGGGAGGAGGGGATAGGTGAGAGGAAGAACAGGTTAGGGAGGCGGGGACGAGCTGGGCTGGTTTTGGGATGCGGTTGGGGGCGGGGAGATTTTGAAGCTTGTGAAATCCACATTGATACCATTGGGCTGCTGGGTCCCCAGGCTGAATATGATTTGCTGTTCCTGCAGCCTTCGGGTGGCATCATTGTGGCATTGCAGGAGGCCCAGGATGGACATGTCGTATGAGGAATGGGAGGGGGAGTTGAAATGGTTCGTGACTGGGAGGTGCAGTTGTTTGTTGCGAACTGAGCGCAGGTGTTCTGCAAAGCAGTCCTCAAGCCTCCGCTTGGTTTCCCCGGTGTAGAGGAGGCCACAACGGATACAGCGGATGCAGTATACCACATTGGCAGATGTACAGGTGAACATCTGCTTGATGTGGAAAGTCTTCTTGGGGCCTGGGATTGGGGTGAGGGAGGAGGTGTGGGGGCAGGTGTAGTGGTTGCAGGGAAAAGTGCCAGGTGTGGTGGGGCTGGAGGGGAGTGTGGAGCGGACAAGTGAGTCACGGAGAGAGTGGTCCCTCCGGAAAGCAGACAAGGGTGGGGGGGAGAAAGGTCTTTGGTGGTGGGGTCGGATTGCAGATGGCGGAAGTGTCGGAGGATGATGCGTTGGATCCGGAGGTTGGTGGGGTGGTACATGAGGCTGAGGGGGATCCTGTTTTGCTTGTTATTGTGGGGACGGGGTGTGAGGGATGAGTTGCGGGAAATGCGGGAGACACAGTCAATGGCATTCTTGACCACTGCGATGGGGGGGACGTTGCGGTCCTTGAAGAATGAGGACATCTGAGATGTACGGGAGTGGAATGCCTCATCCTGGGAGCAGATGTGGCGGAGGCGAAGGAATTGGGAATAGGGGATGGCATTTTTGCAGGAAGGTGGGTGGGAGGAGGTGTATTCTAGGTAGCTGTGGGAGTCGGTAGGCTTGAAATGGATATTGGTTTCTTCCTCTCACCTATCCCCTCCTCCCACCTCAAGCCGCACCCCCATCTCCTATCTCCAAACCTCATCCCGCCCCCTTGACCTTTCTGTCCTCCCTGGACTGACCTATCTCCTCCCTACCTCCCCACCTACACTCACCGTTACTGGCTCCATCCCCGCCTCTTTGACTTGTCTGTCTCCTCTCCACCTATCCTCTCCTCTATCCATCTTCTATCTGCCTCCCCATCTCTCCCTATTTATTTCAGAACCCTCTTCCCCTCCCCCATTTCTGAAGAAGGGTCTAGGCCCGAAACATCAAGCTTTCCTGCTCCTATGATGCTGCTTGGCCTGCTGTGTTAATCCAGCTCCACACCTTGTTATCTCATGTACACATCAAGATGCCTTTTAAATGTTGTAATTGTACCAGCCTCCACCGCTTCCTCTGGCAGAGTCGTTGGGTTACAAAATTAAAATACCCAAAAAGGCAATGAATAAGTTTCAATACCTAAAATTTTGGTTTTTATAACCAGTACAAAGGTGTCCTGAGCTGCGTAGAACTCACTACAGTTGACAAGGCGAGAGTGCCTGTTCAGAAACCAAAAAAAAGACAGGCTGGGAAGCCTTTAGGTGGTGGAAGTGAATAGCTGTAGCCAGGACTAGGTTGGAGGCAGGTGCTCATGACTCTTCTTCTCAATATGTGCTTTCACTGCTTGTAGGATGATTTCCATCACTTGTCTTGCACTTCACTCAACTTAACGTGCTCATCCCTGCCATCAGCATGTACTGGGGCATTTGGTTCAGCCTTGGACGTTTATTGAGGAAAAAGAAGGGCATCACCAGTGTTACCTACAACAGCAGGAGTGACACAGCCAGCAGCAAAGCTTCCAGCCGCTCTACCACATGCTGTTCAACAGGAAGAGGGGATGGACCCAGAGATCTAGCTCCCAGGAGTGAGATTCCAAGGCAGAAGATCAGCTGTCTGAACATGTGTGAGCACTAGTGCCTCAGGAGGTTCAGACATTAAAGGCAATGCTTGGCTGTCTCATGCAGCCTCCTGAAACAAGCCCACTTCCTGTCATCAGTCGGGCATTTATCATCAGTGGCCCACCAGTAACTGGTGGGGTCTCTAACCTCCCCCATCCCCTTGGAAATCATCAACTCATTTCAGATGCTCAGATGCCATTACAGGACCCTCCAGTTAAGAATTTCAAGACCTGGCTTGCAGCTTTCCCAGGTGACTGTATCATTTCTATCGTTGCTGAAACCCTCAGGAAGCAACATAGAATTCAACCTTTCTGACCCCTGCTGGGCCTCTTTAACTAGAAATTCTCCATCTGATAGTTACGGTCCTTCAGCTTGGCTACATTCTCTGTTTGGGCAAGAAACTTGGAAATGGATTCCTAATCAGAGCCATTGAAAAGTTGACTTCAATAATAAACAGATTTCTTATACACTACCTGCCACCTGGCTGCATTTCATTCTGTTTAAGTAATAACTCACTCATTATTTGTGACAGATTTGAAATTCAGGAATCATCGGAACTTGTGTTTTCTGAAGAAAGTTTTTGTTTTGTCGTGTAATAATGTGATAATTTATGTTATATAGTGTTTAGTTTCCATGTTCAATTATTTGAAGATCCTTTACACAACTAATTACTCATCTTTAAGGTAAAGGGATTTTGTTTTAGCTACGTGGGCAAAAATTCAGCTGTGCCAGTGGACTCTTTAGCATAAATCCAGGTTAGTATCTTTCTCATTCCAAAATGTCAGTTCCAGGGCAGTCAACAATTCATCATATAGAAAATCAGTACAGGTAGTAAATCTTTACACCAGCTCCAGGTTTGCTGTTCAATACAAAAATCAGTGATCTGTGCAATGGAACATAAGAATAGGAGTAGATCATTCACTTTATTGCAGCCACTATGCAATTTTAGGTCTAGTTTCTTAATCCCAGTTTTTGTTCCATCTCCGTAATCCCTTAACACCCTTGTCAAGTATTTATCCAAGCCTCTGCTTTACATTTCAATTTGTTATGTTCTTCCAGAGCAGACTCTGCATATATTCTCAACATTTAACTGTCTTCGTTCTGAATTGGAGAATATACTCCTTTGTTCTGGTTTTCAGCATGGATGTTGATGATAGGAAGGGACAAGAGTGGAAGGTCGGATGTGGTTGAGGGCCCTGTCACCTACAGTGGGTGGGAAACCATGGTTATGGAAGAAGGAGACCATGTCAACCATGTCAGCAGTGCTGTTGGGAAGGTGGCATCATCTGAGCAGACGCGATGTAGGCAAAGGGAGAATGGGATAGAGGCCTTGCAGGATGTAGGGTGTGATGAGCTGTAGTGAAGGTAGCAAAGGAAGTCAGTTGCTTTTTAGTGGATGGCAGTGGACAGTTTATTCCCCGAAATGGAAGCAGAGAGGTTTAGGAAAGGAAGGAAAGTGTTGGGAATGGATGATATGAAAGTTATAGAAGGGTGGAAACTGGAGGCAAAATGAACAAATTTCTCAAAGCCCAGGCAGGAGCATGAAATGGCTCTGAAATAGTCATTGATGTCCCATGAAAAGAGTTGTGGGAGGGGCCCATTATAAGACTGAAACAAGGAGTGTTCCACACACCCCATAAAGAGGCAGACACAACAAAGACCCATGTGGGTGCCCATAGCCACTCCTCTAACTTGGCAGAAGTGAGATGAATTAAAAGAGAAAATGTTCAGTGAGAGAACAAGTTCAGTCAGGTGGAGGAGAGGGGTGGTTGATGGAGAGTGTTGAGGCTTCTGGTCGAGGAAGAAGTCAAGAGCTCTTAGACTATCCTGGTGGAGAATGGAAGCATTGAAGGATTGGACATTCATGAGGCAGTTAGGGCCAGAGAACTGGAAATTGTCAATATGGTGGAGGGTATCCGAGGAATTGCTGATTTAGATGGTTGGGTCTGGACAAGTGGAGAGAGGATGGAGTTAAAATCGGAGAAAATGAGCTTGGCGGAGCAGCAACAGGCTGATGCAATCGGCCTACCAGCGCAGTCTGGACTTGTAGATTTTAGGAAGGAGGTAGAAGCGGGCTCTCTGGTGTTGGGAGAGTATAAGGTTAGAGGCAGTGGGGGGAAGATCTCCGGAGGTAATGAGATTGGTGACAGTCCTGGCAACAATGGCTTTATGTTCGGATGTAGGGTCATGGCCCAGGGTTGGTAGGAAGGAGCATCTGAGAGTTGGTGTTGAGCTTCCACAAGGTAAATATCAGTGCGCCAGACTACAACAGCACCATTTTTGTTGTTGACGGAGCTGGTATTGTTTCCTGATTGTCACTGCTTCTTGACATTGGACGTCTGATGCTTATTATGGTACTTTGGTGGCAAGGATCAAGGAATTGCGATTCCTAATAAAGGAAAGCTCTTTCGTGATTCCACCAAATGAAAAGGGGGAATTAGCGTTTCTTTGAAAGTCCACTTTGTCCCTGAATGATAGATCCTGATATTTGCAAGGAAGATGGGATGCTGGTAGAGGGGGTAAGAGTTCAGAATGAGAAGCATGGATGTATAATTCTCTTTAAAGTCCTGCAGAAATTAACTGTTGCAAGCTTTTCAATTCTTTTTTCAGTAGATTTGGCATTCAAAATAAATAGCCCATTGAACCTGCTCGGCCATTTAATACCATTAGGCTGATCTTCTGCCTCAACATCACTTTCCTGTCAACTCTCGAGACCCCTTGATTCCCTGAGAGACCAAATATTTGTCTGTCTTGCGATTAAATATATTCAATGATGGAGCATCTACAACACATTTAGGTGTGGAATTCTAAAGATTCACTACACTTTGAGTAAAGAAATGGCTCCGCATTCAATCCTAAAAGAGGATATTACTTGCAGCATAGATGAAGAAGAACCGGTGGATATGGTGTATTCATATTTTCAGGAGGGTTTCATAGAATGTTAGTAAATAAGATTAGAAAATGGGTAATAAATGTAAAGTCACCAAAGTCCCAAAGGACAATTGGGCTGCTCTGTCATTAGAGAGAGAGATGATTGGTAGTGGTCTAACTTGAGAATGAAGGGTGAGATTGAGAAAGAGTGTCCTTCATGGTATCCTCAGCTGGCGTGGGAATTGACACTGCACTCTTGGCCTTATTCTGTATTCCACTCAGTCAATCATTTCACTGAACCTGACCCAGGGGTAATGGACTGTTGTGAATCCATAGAGATCTTCATGCAATGGTAGGCTTTTACTATGGAGTACCACAAGCATCACTGCTGTTGCCACAACTGCTCACAAAGTCCGTAAGTGACATGCGTGTGGGGAACAATTGAAATATTTTTAAGTTCCCAGATGACAAATTCAATGGCAATGTGAGTTTTAAGGAGGTTGTAAGGAGGCTTCAAGGGGATTTGAATAGCCAAGTGAATGGGTGAGAATAGGTCACGTAGAATGTAATGTTATCCTCTTTGAGGTGGGCAGAAAAAACAGAACTTTTCTTAGTGAGAGTAGTGATACGTATGTAATCTAAGGAGCCTTCTTAAGTCACTAAAAGCTAGCATTTGAATGCAGCAAGCCATTAGGAAAGCAAATGGCGCGTTGGCCTCCAGCACAGGGGCTTTGAGTACAGGAGTAAAGATGTCTTGCTGCAATGTCTTGCCTCAGCAGGAATACAGCAGAAGTTCACCAGACTAATTCCTGCGATGGCAGGATTGTCTTGTGAGGAGAGATTGAAGAAACTGGGTCTGTATTCCTTAGAGTCTTAAAACATAAGGCATGACCTGACTGAAACTTACAAAACTGTTAGGGGTCACAACAAAGCAAATGTGGACAGGATGGCTATTGAGTCTCAAACCAGGGGCACAGGCACAGAATAAAGGGCAGGTCATTTATGATTGAATTAATAAGGAATTTCTTACTTAGAGGGTATCAAGTCTTTGAATTCTCTATCACAGAGGACTGTAGAAGCTCATTCATTGAGTTCAATGATTGACAGAAATCAATGGATTTCTTGCTCCTGTTGACATGGGAGGACATGTGGATGGTGGAGAAAGGTGGCATAAAGTCAAATGATCATCCATGGTCTGAATGGTAGAACAGGCTCGATGGGCTGGATGGCCTTTTTCTGCTCCTCTATCCTATGTAGCTTGATGATCAACCATTATCTTGAGACTGTACCTTTGCGTTCTAGATTTCCTAGCCAGGGAAAATGCCACTCTGCTAATTTCTTCAGAATATTGAATGTTTCAGTGAGATTACCTCTCATTCTATGAAACTGTAGGGACCACATGCCCAATTTATGCAGCCTCATATCATTGGATGTAAGACCAAGGAGAGGGGATTACACAAGGTGCAAAACATGGGGGTCCAGGGGTTGCAGGTGCCTGGACTCAAGTCCTCTTTTGCAATATAAAAAGTAAATACTTGATAATTGTTTAGCTTATAAGTGAACTCTTTTTCTCTTCCACTACCTCTCATCTATTTCCTCTGCCAATCATAAGTGGGCATGAGGTCAGAACAATGCAGAGAGGGCAGGAAGCTCTCTTTGATTGACGTAATATTTTGGCTTTTTGATGCTTTATGGTGCTATCCATCCATAGAAAACCCACACAGGATTGATTGCATTTGCATTATTAGGTACACAAATGTCCATGTTAGCTGAATTTATCAAAGGGCTGGATACACAACAGTGGGCACTGGGAAGGCAAAATGTAAGTACCAGTTCTACAGACCTGGTTAGTTCTTACAACACTGTGTAGTGCATTTTAACTGATCCTGAATGGCCAATTTTTTGTAAGTAACCATTGATTTTGATTGTATGAACTTCAATTCAAAACCTGCAACTTTGAAAATCCTCACTGCAATGGTTCCCAAGACTAAATAAAAAACATGATTTTTTTAAGGAATTGGATAACTGATCCTTGGCTGTTGTTCTGTTATAGATACTGATGGTTTATGATTCAGGAAGGCTTTTTGGAACTGATGCAGAATAACTCAGTTCATTACTCAATGAATTAAAACTGCACTGTATTCCCCATATGAAGCTGTTACAACTAGGTTGAAAACTCGTAACCTGTGTTCTTCTTTCTGATGTAGTGATCCACTTTTAAGATTCCATGGTTTGTGGCTTCTTTTGTGTGGAAGGATGATTCTTGATTCCAAATTGCAAGACCTAAATGTTACAAACAGCAGATGGACTCTGTCCTTTGAGACCATGGATGTGAAGTGAAAGACTGAGTTGTTTATGTAACTTCTGGAAGGACCTTTGGACAGAGCATGAAAATGGATCTGATGCAGCTTGTTTTGACTGTTGAATTGTTTAGTCACTACAATTTGATACAGACATTCACAGTTTAAGACAGCACATTAAAGTATAATAAAATTGGTATTGTGAGAAAAAGATGGTATGTGGAAGGAGATTGAAACAGAATGGAAACAGAAAGGAGAAGAAGGCAGCTAATGTGGTCAGTAAAAGCAGTGTTCAAGAAGGAAGGGAGATATTGCTGAAATATTGGATGTGATCAAAGGCAGAGTCAATGATCATGCAGAGCAAAACAGTTTAGCTTCTTGAGCTTGTTGGAAAATATTCCTCGAGGCTCACTGGCACTTATTTTATTAATCTGACTCTGCCTCCTCTTTCACCTGCAGGCTGTCCTAAGTCTGGAAGACTTGAAAAAATCTATGAAAACATAAAAATATAAAAAACAGAGGCCCATCTCCTCAAAATTTCAATGGTCGATCCAATTCCCCAAAGCAGTTTAGTCATTATGACCCTGACCCCTCCCAATCAGACCAAAACACCTCCTGAGAGCAAATGGGTCATTAATCCCCTGTTGTATGTATACTTAGCCTTTAAGAGAGGTTGCCTGCAAGGATTCCATAAGCTGTGTGTACACCATGTTGTGACTCTGCCAGCTGGCCGTCTAAGAGTTTGCAAAGTGGTTACACAGCAAATCAGTGGATTTGCTGTAATGTCTGCTACATAACTTATACTGTGTCTTACTGTTTTAAATAAACTAACCCACAGAGTCAATCAATCCATTTTTTTTCAGCATCTGCTTATAAAATGGTCAATGGGCACTATAGAGTTCTGTTTAAATGATATGAATTCTAGATAAATGGATACAGAAGATAAATCTGACTGATTTGTATTTCTAATGCTCATATCTTTTGGGGAACTTTTAGCTCTTTGGTTTTTAATCTAGACATGTAATGTCTATGTGAACTTTTACTCCCGGTTGTTAAGAAATCTTAATGGCTTATTTCTCCTGAATCAGACATTTCCATATCAACAGACCATGGTGTACAAATAAACAGAATTGTTGAATTAGTAAAATCCACCCCTATGGAAACTTTCCAGAAAGATTTGCTGTACAAACTGAAGTCTTATGTCTTTAAAAAGGTTCTCAATGATGGACATAGTATGAAGTGAACTTTGCATGTCGACAAACTTTACAGATTCTAAGTACACATTTGATCGTTGACGTAACCAGTAGAACACACAAACATAGCAAGACTTGTGGTAGGAGTGAACTTCTGCATGCACCAAGGAAATGCTCAAATTTGAATAAATTTTGTCAGGCAAGTGGAGGAAAAGCTATTTCTGCAGCGTTCTGCATCTCCATATGGCCATACATTAATCCAATATATCACCCATAAAGGGCATCTCCCACCTAAAATAAAGTCTCCCTGGTATTCTGCCAGAGGCATATATACAAAGTGACTGGCAAACCAGAATCTGATAATGCACACGATGGGACAAAGATTGGCGAGCATATAGTTGACACTGACAATCTTGTAGAAAACAACGTGACCTCACTGTCCAAAATATTTGCAAAAATTTAAACTTTTTGTTTTTGGAAAAACTGGTGGTACCTGTTATTGGCCAAAATTGACATGGAGTAATTGCCAGTACACTCCCCATGCAAAATAAAAAAAAGACATATTCCTGGAGAGCCATGATAGAACCTATGAATGAAAATATTTCAGCTTACAACAGTTCACTAATTCCACGTGTGGAAACAATTGTGCTGGAGTGCAAGTAAAATCAATTGCCTGGGTACCACAGATGTTCTACATTGTAGACTCTGCAGGACAAACAAGTGCAGTTATACCAACAAACCAATACCTCGCAGTAGTCACAATCCATGGAATCAATCACAAATCAGCAAACTTTAAGAAACACATGCAGAACTGAATTGGAAAAACAGGAACACTTCACTTTCTTCGGAATCAGTGGAGCTAAAATCTTAGCTCTGTGCTGTGGAGAGGAGTAATGAAAGTTCAAGAGGAAAAGGCTAACCAACTACCTCAAGATAAATGCAAACTTGAGAATTTCATCTCTGACATAAGGGTTTTTCTTTCATTCTTACATGGGACATGAGCGTTGCTGACCAGGCCCGCGTTTGTTACCTTTGAACTGATTGACTCTCTAGATCCTTTCATAAGGCAGTTAAGAGATTTCTGTGGATCTGGAGTCACCTGTAAGCCAGACCAGGCTTAACAAACTCTGTATCATCAATTCAAATGAAAAGATTGGCAATCGACTGGAAGATCTGGAGAAATCTACTCTTAAGGCATATCAGGCTCACAAGAGTAGCTACAGAAACATCAGCTTGAGTTCAAAGCAATGCTGGAGGAAATGACATATTTACAAAAACAGATGGAGATGCACAGTGTACACAATGAAGAACTACATATCACACAGGAGACAGTCATTTCATAGAAAAACTCTTCATTGATCCACAGTGCTACTGCTGACACTACTTGCTCCCTTCATAGCAAGCCTTACTGCAAATGATTAACCACTCCTCTGGTTGCATATTGTCCACATTAGTAACTTCAAAATCAATGGGCTGCATAGGAACATCAAGTCAACATTTACACCTTGGTAGTTAAATGTAGGTAGGACCTGGTATTGCATCTGGCATTGACTCGGAATGACATTGTTCCCTTCACTTGCTGCCCATTCTGGGCACACATCCAATGTCTGGTATAAAACATATTTTTCTTTGTAAAGTTGTTCCAAGAAAAACAAAGGATGGAAAACATTTTTCGTTATGTCTGTACGATCTTAATTCTGCTGTTCATTAGCAATGTATTCGAAATTAGTTGCACAGATGTGTGAGAGAGAAGGTGCATACGTGTTTAGGAAGCTGAAAAGGGTATTTGAGCATGAAAGTGGATAAATTGACCTTCTATCCAAGATCTTGTATAGCATAATTGTATGTTGTGCTATTCTCTTATCAACCAGATTGTTCCTTATTTGTGGTTTCTGTTGATTTTGTTTTGTTCTTTCTTGGTGGTCAGAAGAGAACAGTTACATCCTATGATTCTTCCTCGCACTTGCTGTTTACTCTCGTCAGCCAATTAATCAGAAAGTCATCATGGTAGTTAGAAGTCTGTGATAGCAGCTTGAAGATTGCAAATCTGATGTCATAATTCCCATTGGATTTCCCAATTTAAATCATAAAAACATCTCAAGCCTTGTGAGGTCTCATTGATTACATTACCCATATGGTCAAATCCCATGACATTAAGCCATTTGCTTTATGCAAATCCATGACAAATAATGAAAAAAAAAACCTACAATAGGAAACATTATTATTCAAATTGCAATGTTTCAGTAATCGATTAGAGCCGAAGATGAAATTATTTGCACATCGTCATTCGCTTTTTCCTAGTATGCTTAGTTCAAGAATTCATTGCAAGAGTGGAAACAGTACAAAGAAAAATGTAGCTTCAAAAACCATTAAATGTCAAGCTGAATTATCATTCTTGCATCTGGAAATACTCCATCTCCAATATATCGGAAAGATATTATGAAACTTGAAAGGGTTCAGAAAACATTTACAAGAATGTTAAATAAAAACTGAATGAACTGCGGATGCCATAAATCAGGAACAAAAACAGAAGTTGCTGGAAAAGCTCAGCGAGTCTGGCAGCATCTGTGAAGAGAAATCAGAGATAGCGTTTCGCGTCAGGTGATGTTTCCTCAGAGGAAGGGTCTAAGAAAGGGCCACTGGACCCGAAACATTAACTCTGATTTCTCTTTACAGATGCTGCCAGACCAGCTAAGCTTTTCCAGCAACTTCTATTTTTGTTTACAATGATGTTGTCAGGGTTGGAGGGTTTGAATTAGAGGGGGAGGCTAATTGGCTGGGTCTATTTTCCCTGACGCATTGGAGGATGCATGGTGACTTTATAGAGGTTTATAAAATCATGAGGGGCGTAGATAAGGTGATTGGCAAGGTCTTTTCCCCAAGGTGGGGGAATCCAAAACTAGAGGGCATAGTTTAAGATGAGAGGGGAATGATTTAAAAGGGACCTAAGAGGCAACGTTTTCATGCAAAGGGTGGTGCATGTATGGAATGAGCTGCCAGAGGAAGTGGTGAAGGCTCGTACAATTACAACATTTAAAAATCATTTGGATAGGTATATGAATAGGAAGGGTTGAGAGACTTATGGGCCAATGGGCGAGATTAGTTCAGAATATCTGGTTAGCATGGATGACTTGAAGCAAAGGGTCTGTTTCTGTGCTGGGGCTACTCTCTGACAATGTTTCTATATCTTGTGTTGCTGAATTAAATCTTATGCCTCTCCTTTGGGTAGATGTCACTGTGTCTGAAAGACTTTTGGCATTCTGATGATGATATTTTTCCTTGTGTCTTGGAGATCTGGAGGATGCATTGTCTTGGGGCCTCTCCTATTTTGTCTCCTTCTCAAAACTTTGGCAGAAGCACCCTTTTACATGCATATGTGCAGTTTCTTCCAAATGGATGGTGATGAAGTCAGAAAATTTCTTCAAGAATTTGCTTACCCATTGTTGTACAAGTCAGTAAAATCATTTTTTAATATATTGGAAATGCCTGTATTTTGCCTTGAGATCAGATTTAAAATAGCAATCCAGAGTCCCAGGTTAATGTTCTGGGTAACGAACAGAGAAAATGCTGGAGAAGTTCAGCAGGTCTGATAACCTCTGTGGAGAGCAAAACAGAAGAATTATATGGGATTTGAAGGGTTAACAGTGCTTCACTTTCCACAGATGCTGCAGGCCTGCTGAGTTTCTCCAGCATTTTCTGCGTTTGATTCAGATTTCCAGTATCTGCAGTATTTTGCTTTTATTTCAATGTTCTGGGGATGGGGGCTCCAGTCTGACTGTGGTCAAATTTGAATTTAGTAAAGATCTGGATGAAAAGCCAGCTCAATGGCAACGATATAATCGTTGCTAAGGTTGTCACAATCCATTTGTTGCATTAACGTTCTTCAGAAAGGAAATCTGCAATCCTTACCTGGTCTGACCAATATGTGACTCCTGCCCCATAGTAATGTGATTCACTCTTGCCCTCTAGGCAACTGGGGATGAACAAAAAGTGCTGGACTAGTCAGGGTCACCCACATCCTTTGAGCAATTTTTAAAAAATTATCCTGCCAATCAGAAATGTTTTCTCTTGGTGTCACAAGGCTGGCTGTGCAAACTGCTTGATGTCAGTGAAGAGTGTCCCCTACTTTCGGGGCAGCACAGTGGCTCAGTGGTTAGCACCACTCTCGGTGCCAGAGACCTGGGTTTGATTCCAGCCTCAGGCGACCCTCTGTGTGGAGTTTGCACATTCTCCCCATGTCTACGTGGGTTTCCTCCAGGTGCTCCGGTTTCCTCCCACACTCCAAAGACGTGCAGGTTAGGTGGAATGGCCATTATAAATTGCCCACAGTGTCCAGGGATGTGCTGGCTGGATGGATTAGCCATGGAAAATGCAGGGTTGCAGGGTGGGTCACTCATTAGTGGGTCGGTGTGGACTCAATGCGTCGAATGGCCTGCTTCCACATTGTAGGGGTTCTACTAGTCCACTAATGACAGGAAACTGGGGCCAGTCTGCCTGTTTTGTTGACTCTGTGGTAACACTCATTACGTGAGGACTAGGTTTGATGCTGGCAATTTAAGCTCAGGGAAATTGACCCCAAACTAAACTGGAATTTTCTTGCAGATTGAGTCTTTAAATAAATAGACAGAACAATGCTTGGCCTCCGAATCATTGACCTCCCTGCTACCTGCACATCCCCTCTAATACAGGCTGGTGGTTCTTCCTC
Organism: Ginglymostoma cirratum; assembly: GCA_024137785.1. NCBI lineage: Eukaryota > Metazoa > Chordata > Chondrichthyes > Orectolobiformes > Ginglymostomatidae > Ginglymostoma > Ginglymostoma cirratum. The sequence continues at coordinate 10,029,136 of JAHRHZ010000024.1, forward strand.
TGTTCCTCCAGCAGTAATATTAACCTACTTAGCAGTGGGAATGAGTGCTAATCTTGGTGGAAATTTAGGTTGCATTGTCATTGTTTAAAAGCCCTAAATGTAGAAAGGATTCCCTTAACATTATCCTATTCATACTACCCTCATAGAGAATTAGAAGGAAAAATGGTCTCTTATCACCTGAGTTAATAAATATGCTGTAATGAACCTCACTGAACAGTTACTTCATTTAGAAGCTTTTATAAATTGAGTTTCATTCATCAGCCTATTGAAAGCTCTATTATAAGCAACATGCCCTGCGGTTTCTCTTGTAGTATTTGGTTCATTCATTAAATTGCACCAGACCTTTTAAATGTTTTTTGCGCACTGTGTCCTGCTGGTAAACGGGCCAGTTGTACGCAACCTGTGCAACTCGCCACACAGTTGCACAGTGTGGTGTATATGCAAATTTGTGAGAAGGCTGATTTTAACTTTCTTTAACAGAGTAAAACTGAACTGGCAAGTTTATTAGAGTATAAATTGTGCAATTACGTAACAGCCCAAACAGTTTACCAGTGCAAAGGAGATTTGATTTTCACCTTCCTCCTTTTCCTAGCAATTTTTGTACCTCAGTAACTTTCCTTACCTTTCCTTATTGATTCTTTCTTTCTTGATTCCAAAGCAGCCGGTCGTCCTGTGAGACCTCATCCTAGTGGCACTTGTTTACTTGTGTTCGATTGAGACAGTGAGTGTTGTCAGGCTGCTGAAGTAAATAAGGAAAGTAGGAAAGAACTTAAACAAGGAATTAGAAGGGCTAAAAGGAGTCATGAAAAGTTGTTAGCAAAAGGATTAAGGAGAATCCCAAGGCTTTTTCACACATATGTAAAAAGCAAGAGGGTAGCCAGGGATAGGTCTGGCCCAAGCAAGGACAAAGGAGGGAATGTATGTGTGGAGCCGGAAAAGATAGGTGAGGTCCTAAATGAATAGTTTGTATCGGTATTCACCAATGAGAAGGAATTGGTGGAGGATGATCTCAGGGAAGCCGAGTTGCTATTAAAAAGGAAGAGGTGTTATGCGTCTTAAAAAGCATTAAGACAGATAAGTCCCCAGATCCTGATAGGATCTATCCCAGAATATTGAAGGAGGTAAGAAAACAAATTGCTGGAGCATTGACAGACAAGTTTGTATCCTCTTTGGTCACAGGTGAGGTCCCAGAGGACTGGAGAATAGTGAATGTTGTCCCATTGTTTAAGAATGGGACAACATTGTTAAAATTACAGGCCTGTGAGCCTCATGTCATTGGTAGAGGAATTATTAGAAAAGATTTTCAGGGACAAGATCTATATGCATTTAGAAGGAAAAGGAATGATTAGTGATAAACAGCATGGCTTTGTGTGGGGGAGGTCATGCCTCACTAACTTGACCAAGCTTTTTGAGAAGATGACGAAGATGATTGATGATGGAAAAGCAGTTGATGTTGTCTACATGATCTTCAGTAAAGCCTTTGACAAGATCCTTCATGGCAGACCGGTACAAAAGGTGAAGTCACATCATATCAGGGGTGAGCTGGCAAGATGGATACAGAACTGGCTTAGTCATAGGAGACAGAGAATAATGGTGGAAGGATTTTTTTTGGAATGGAGGCCTGTGACTAGTGGTGTTCCACAGGGATCAGTGGTCGGACCTCTGCTGTTCGTGATTTACATAAATGATTTGGCAAAAAACGTAGCTGGTCTGATTAGTTAGTTTGCAGACGATACAAAGATTGATGGAATTGCAGATGGCGAGGAGGATTGTCAGAGGATAACAGCAGGATATATATCAGTGGAGGCATGGGCAGAGAAATGGCAGGTGGAGTTTAATCCAGAAAAATGTGAGGTGATGCGTTTTGCAAGATCAAGTACAGGTGGAAATTATACAATAAATGGCAGAACCTTTCAGAGTATTAATATGCAGAGAGATCTGGGTGTGCAGGTCCACAGCTCACTGAACGTGGCAGTGCAGGTCCACAGCTCACTGAACGTGGCAGTGCAGGTAGATTAGGTTGTAAAAAAGGCCATGGCATGCTTATCTTCATTGGAAGGGGCATTGAGTATAAGGATAGACAAGTTATGCTGCAGCTTTAGACAAGTTTAGTTAGACCACACTTGGAATATTGCATACAGTCTGGTTGCCACATTACCAGAAGGATGTGGATGCTTTGGAGAGGGTACAGTAAAGGTGTGGGGGATTTTAGCTATGAAGAATGGTTGGATAGACTGGGTTTGTTTTCACTGGAATGCACAAGGTTGAGGGACTACCTGATAGAAGTTTATAAGATTGTGAATGGCATAGATAGAGTGAAAAGTATGAGACTTTTTCTCAGGGTGGAGGGGTCAATTACAAGGGGACACAGGTTCAAGGTGCGAGGTGGGGTTTAAAAGTGTTGTGCGAGGCATATTTTTCACACAAAGTGCCTGGAATGCGCTGCCAAACGAGGTGGTGGAAGCAGACACAATAGCAGCTTTCAAGAAGCACCTGGATGAATATATTAGTAGGAAAGAAATAGAGGGATATGGATCCTGCAAATGAAGACAGCTTTAATATGGAAGGTCAAAGTGTGTTGGTGCAGGCTTGGAGGGCCGATGGGCTTGTTCCAGTGCTGTGTTGTTCTTTGTTTTTTGAACCACATGACGTGTCACAGCAAATCCCCAAACATGTAAGATTTACATACACACACTTCCAGAAGGAGTCACTGGATTGTGATGGACAGTGGGAGGCAGTTCTTTTTAGCTGGGGCAATGAGGCAAAATTTGTAACACTATCTGGCTAAGATTATCTAATGCATTAAAGAGATGTTCCTGACTTGTATGGATTACCTACGCAGTATCTTTGCTTTTGAACATTCGAGTGCTTGACATGTTCAAATTCCCATCACATTTAAGTGCATCCATAAGCAAATGCCTGAGAAATCTATACATTTAGAGAGAGTATATTCTTTTACCTGATCCATCATGTTGCAATTAACCAGCTTCAGCAAGGTTAGCTGAGGCTTGGTTAAACCATATCTAATGATACCTCAAGTAGCAAAAGGTTACTGCTAGGTTCATTGACTTCCTGAGTAACTTGGGGTTGAGTGGGAGGAATCCACAAGCAGCAGTGTCAGGCCTACCCTCCTGATGTAATGTAGCGTAAAAGCTGATGATCTTCAACTATCTTGAAGTGATACTTATGACAGATCATGTAACATACAAATGACATGGGTCAGACAATCGTGAAGAATTCACTGACCCTTTATTGTAGCATCTGATGTCTACAAATGAACAATATGTGGTCAAACGGCAAAAATTGAATGTTCAAAATTGAGCCTGACAGAAGATTGGCCAAACTAAATTAAACAGCAGTCAGCAGCTACCAGCTACTGAGAACAGTGGAATCCAATGTCAAAGAGGTTACAAAGGTTCAAGGGAACCAGTTACTACCAGCCTGATGGAAGTGCATTGGAGAAATATCAATCCTTGACTTCCAGCCAGTGCCCGAGGATGTGCACTTTATACCTCATGGTATGGCAAGAGACTGACAACAAAACTTGTGGCAGAAGACTATGCAGTAACCCAAGAAGGCCCAGGAGAAGATCCACCCTGACTTGTGAGACCCATCTTTGTGGAAGAGAGCCAGCCCTATGTCGGAGAGGAACGAAATTCCAACAGCCCAGCGCAAACACATGGATTGTTGCGGGTAATTTCCTTTTTCAGATGGATAGAACTGGATGAAGAGTAAATTTGTTGGAATTTGGGAAATGCTCACATGGTGTTTTAATATGGAATGTTGTATTAGTAAAATTGAGTTGAACCACAAACCAAATTGCGTGTGCCTTTTCCCACCTCACTGACAAGTGTTTGTGTAATGTGTTTTTAATACATAAACTGGTTGAATTGCCCAAGCATGGACAACAAATATCATCACAGGGGCACTTGCATGCCTAGGCTCAAGCTGAGCAATTTGGATGTACTGTAGGTGTAGCATGCTTCCCTCAGAGTGTCATGTTGCATGAAGACTCAGTAAGATGGAGACTGAGAGCTTTATGTCATTAGGTCACATGCCATGATATGGTGATGATGTGATGAGCATGTTCCATGAAGGCACATTGCATAACTGCTGTGAGACATAATAAACGTCTTCCAGCTTCTGTTACTGAATCAGATTAGCTGCTCCATCAGAATCCATACTGAGTGCTTTGGATATATGTATTGTTCAAGTAGCAATTTATCAAGCATTCCACAGGGAACTGAGCTATTTTCTTCCTTCTGTAGGTCGTTTGATCTTAAATTGACCTCACTTACGTCTCCTCCAATTCCACTCTACCTCCCAAACAACCCTCACAATGCTGCCAACAGCTGACTGAGCGGAGAGCCTGCAAATAAGAATCATAGTGGTTAGTAATGTAAATAATGGCGTGGATTTTCAAAACAAGGTTGGGAGCCATTGAGACCTGTAAATCTGGGTGAATTCCATATCTTGACCTCATGCCCAGTCCCTGTCCCTGGGAGCTGCCTGCCTGAAATAGTAGCAAAGGAAACCAACAGGGGGTGCTTCCTTGTCAAGGAGAGATCCCTAGAGTTACATCCACTGAGGATCACATGGGGTAGATTACTGTGCAGCACTGGATCCGGCATGAAGAAATCCTTAAGGTTAATTTTGTGTAAATGGACAAACAATTTCTAAATATCCTACAGCAAAACCCAAAAGCCGTACATTAACCTGCACAAGACTACGTTTGGGTTTAAGTTAAAGAGTTTAATTGCAAACATGTAGACAGTTCTCATAACAAACTCATTAAGGAACCTAGGAAGTTACTAACTGGCTGCAAGCATGTCCTTGTTCCCTCCCACACTTGAAGATTCAGATCTGTCCTAAAAGCATTGGGCTCCACAGACAACTGCTGGGACTGTGATTTTTCAATTGCACGTATCGGGTTTTGACCCTGCAACCCATGAAAAATCCGCCTTACAATGTTGTATTAACCTTGTAATGACCATGCCAACCCCTTCCATCACATCATAGTGAACCCGGCGATGGATAAGTTCCAACTATAGTACTGACTGTAGAAAGTAATTCTATTTATTTTCCTCATTGCTAGTATCCACAGGGAAAGTGAATTTCTGGCAGCATCATTGGTTAGTCTGAAGTAACAAAATACTGATGTTAGCTACTCTGTCCACAGAATGTGCACAGAATTGCTTCTTCTACAATTTAAATATTGCTAATTTATAGTAGAGAGGTGGATGACACAGTAATGAAACAACTTTTTTTTTACTACAAATTGACCGTGTTGGTCCTCTATTTGGTATTAGAAAACTATACATAATTAATTGTATCTGATGAGATCAGGTCTCTGTGCAGACATTGAACTATGGTTATGTTGAGGGGGACTGTATCATTGTCCCTCAGTGCACAATAAATATTACCCAGAATTGAAAATACTTCTAATGTGTGTTTTTGCATGATGTAGTCGACACCCTGTTTTGTTTTCTTAGTTTTAGAAATGCAAAATAAATTTAAAAAGGCATAAACTGGTGTTCTGGTTAGCTTTAAGAACGTTTTTTGTGTTTTCATTCTCTTGAAGTGCTCAAATGACGAGTGCAGTCACTTTGCGTGGCCAATGTCTTTGTAGCAGCCAACCTATTGTGAAATTTGAATATAACAATTCTACACTGAGACGAACATCTTTCCAACCAGACGCAGTTGACATTTTTGGATCTGTTTCCACAAATTAAAATTGAAACTGAATTGCGAAGTATCACAACGTTTCGTAATAATGGTAAGACAGATAAAGCTGCAGCGCATTGGTGCAGAGCAGTGTAGAAAAATGTCAAAGAATTTAGACTATACCTGTAAAGAGAAGCTTTGGCCAAGTGAAACTTTTATTTTAAAATTGTGTGCTTTATTGTATGTCAGTCTTAAACTGATTATGTACAACTTATATTGTAATTTGTTTCTCGTGTTTCTATTGGAGTTGATGAAGATGGGCATACACAAAGTACAGAAAGACTGATTCAATCACAGACATCTGCTTGCCATCTGACTCACTGCTCAGAAAGCATACATTATGATGCTGCTGTACTGTATTTTACACTACAATGCCTAATGAACTGTGCTATTTTATGTATAGTCAGGTGTACATTTTTTTTTTAAACAGCCACAGTGCCAGTGGGTCAAAATATAGAAATGTCATGTAACAACAACTAGATTTCATTTGCTTATTGTTCTAAGCAATTCAGTGAGTCCAATATTCTGTGCATATTCCTCTTAATGTTTTTTCACTGCAGCCTTGCAGAAATGAAGGCTCAAAATGCATGTACTACTTGCAAGGTTAAAGATTGCAGTATACGTTGCAGCATTGTGAAATCTTCTTCCTTTAAACACATCTCCTGGTACTGAGATGGCAAGAACTGCAGATGCTGGAGTCAGAGATAACAAAGTGTGGAGCTGGAGGAACACAGCAGGCCGGGCAGCATCAGAGGAGCAAGAAAGTTGATGTTTCGGGTCAGGATGGATCCTTCTTCAGAAATGACCCGAAACGTCAACTTTCCTGTTTCTCCGATGCTGCCTGGCTTGCTGTGTTCCTCCAGATCCACACTTCGTTAGCTTCAGATACTGCATTTTTTTGTGGTTTTTGGCTTGTTATTTAAGTTTTCATTAACATTGGTGGTGGGGGTAGCAGGGGCACAGACAACTTTGAATCAAAGTATCATATCCATTGTGCTCATTATTTTCTTGCCATTACTAGAACCTTGTTATATTTAATGAAATCTTGCATAAAAAAAAGCACACACACACAATTTGTTTTGGATTACTTTGGGACTTTTGTTTCATTTTGTCATTGTAGATTTATTTTTCTGCAACTTGCCTCATGATTGCTGATGAGATGACAACCATGCAGTGTACTCCAGGCTGGTTCCAACATTTCTGTCACTGGTCAGTAGACAGGAATGCAACCCTTGTCGTTCAAATTTCTATCACAATCTAGGGATGGCTTCAATAAATACAACACAGCACTTCAAAGTTGTCAGGGCTTTGACTGAAAAACGAGAAATACAGGACTCCCATTTGTGTCTACCCGTATGCTATGTCATGCCAAAGCTCCAAAATATCAGATCAGCATTAAATTAAAAAAAGATTTTATAAATGTCATCAATATAAATATTGTTCAGTGGAAAATGTCGGAGGAGTACTGAGGGAATACTTCATTGTCATAAGTGATGTCTTTCAAATGAGTTGTTAGACAAAATACCCTCTTGCCTTTTCAGGCAGATGCAAACACCCAGATGGCTATGTTCAAAAATGAGAGGCAGTGTTCTGCTTGTTCTGACCAATATTTATCCCATAGCAGTGTATCTAAAATACTGTTTGTCACGTATCTCATTGCTATGTGTGGGGTTTTTACCGTGCCTAAATTGTTTGCTGGATTTCCCTCCAGAACGACAGTGATGATACGTCAATAGTACTTTCTTTGACCATAATGTCCTAAAACTAGAAAAGGCACTAAATAAATGCAAATTATTTCCATTCCTTGAAGATGTTCTGAAAAAGGAAAACTTTAAGAATGCTTTAATAAGTTGCTAGTCAATGAGCTGGAATGAAAAGTCCTTGTAAGTCTTACCTTGTGTAATTGTTGTGACAATCAATCAGTTTTTGCCTTATGAACAGGAGGTTTTCTTTAGCTGTGGGGAAATCACAGCATAATTGAGTCTTCAAATACATGAACTGTCTCTGGTTCCTGTCTCAACCTGATGAAAGATTTGGGCAGATTTACTGATTACACAGTAGGAAATGCATGATAATGGCATGTTATTGGTTTAAGGCTGGTGGGTTGTGCTGAGCAGCTGGATGTGCGTCTGGGTCCTGGAGTGCTCCATTTTAAAGACATTAATAAAGCAGAGAGACTGAATTAGACAGATAGGTTACAATTCTAATGGCTGCCACAGTTTTATGAGTTGTAATTGCATCTCACTTTACTGAGTCAAATATATCAACAAGCCAATTCTCTGAAGGCAGCTGCAAGATTAAGTGGAAACTTAGACTTATTACCATAGTTTTCAGATTTATGAGATGAAAATGGGATAAAAGAAGAAAAAGATGCTTGCACTGCATTAGTCAAGGTTAGAAAGCCAGACGTTTCAACTTATAGTTAGTATAGGCTTTATGGAAGCTGTTTCATTTCACAAATTTCCTAGTTTCCTCTGGAGTTTAGAAGAGTCAGAGGTGACTTAATAGAAAAATATAAGATCCTGAAGGGACTTGACCAGGTGGATGTAGAAAGAATGTTTCTTCTTGTGGGATAATCTAGAACTAGGGGTCAAAGTTTAAAATGAAAGGATCATGCATTTGGGACAGAGTTGAGGAAAAAATAATTTATCTTAGAAGGTAGTGGTGTCTTTGGAACTCTCTTCCTCCAAAGGCAGTGGATGCAGAATCTTTAATTTTTTTAGATAGATTCATGCTTACCAGGGGGTAATATAACCAAGCCTATTGGGGTATGCAGGAATATAGAATTGAAGTTAAAATCAGATCAGTCGTGATCTTATTGAAGGACTATATGGCCTATTCCAATGGCTTGCTCATACATTCATATGTTTCACTGCTTCCAGAGTAAAGCCTTTCCTCACACCTAATGGGTTGATTCTCAAAACGATTCACACTTAAGAGGCAGAATAGCTAACATTGATATTTTGTTACTTCAGAGATTCACTGGCTGCATTTAGCTGATGAATTGCCAGGGCATCCAAGCATTAAAAGGCAGCTTGCTGTTATGGGTTGCCTCCTTGTGGGGGTTGAAAGGGATGTCACCAGTTTGGTTTCTTGCTATTGGGTTTCAGAGAGTTTAAAAACAGACAAAGTATCTTCTTTCTCCATTTGAATTTAACATGTGTCTCCCTGATGCACAGCTGATAGGATAGCTCATGATATGAGATAGTTGTATGGATGAGTGGTTTCAGGTGGTATTTTAACATAGTGGCACAAAATGCAATGTTAGATGAGACAATGCAGACATTTATAAGCCACAAAGTCCAAGCTGATGGTTGACAGTCTAATTAGACTGTGCTAATGTTTTCTTTGCTCCATTGCTAAAGGGAGCATCTCATTTCAGCATCTCTAGCCTGAGCATTGTTTGAGAGGTCAACCATGGGCAATTTTGCCTTGTCATTCTTCCTCACAACGTAGGATGTTTCTCTTATCCACAGACTATAGTCATGGGAGACAGCTTTAATTGTTTCAGTGACATCCTTTTATCCTATATGGTGTGCTTCCTCCACAACAGCACAAAACTATTCTTGTAGCATCTGTGGAGAGAAATCAGAGTTAATGTTTTTAACCCTCTCCCCCCACCCTATCTTCTGCTCATAAGCCAAATTTTTCCTAGCTACCATCAGTTCTGAGGAAGGGTCACTAAACCCAAAATGTTTAACCTAGATGTTTCTCCATGGATGGTGGCAGACCTGCTGACCTTTTCCAGCAATTTCTCTTTTTGTTTCTGATTTATAGCATCTGCAGTTCTTTTGGTTTTTACAAAGCTATTCCTGCTGAAATAGGGTTGTCTTGATCCTTGACAAAATTCTGGAATTATAGCCACAGTGTGCAATTGTGGATGGAACTGTATGCCATTCCTGAGAAGGACCATACCATCTCCCACCTTCATTTCATTGAAAGTTGTCTCGGGAAAGTCCTCCTCACCATTAATTGTGATCTGTTTATGGTCCTCATTCTGTCAGCATTGATATTAACTCAATGGTGATAATAGTGGGAGCATACCATGAAAAAAACAATGACAAGTAAACACTTAAAGAGAATCCCTCATTCAAAGACACACAGGATGTGAATGAGGGATACAGCATAGGAAAGGTAGGGTGGGGTCGGGGGTCTGCCAAGAGCCAATCCCTATTTTTGTTACTGACATTCCTTCCCCCACAACACTCCTGCCACTGTCACTCATCTGCACGTCAGTCCATTCTTGATCTGCCGCCTTGGGTGGGTGTACTATCAGCAATAACCACCACCATACAGATGGTGTGCTGAGTATAGAAGAGTTGCTGGTGGACAGTGGGGTGGCACAGTGGCTCAGTGGGTAGCACTGCTGCCTCACAGCACCAGGGACCCAAGTTCAATTCCACTCTCAGGTGACAGTCTGTGTGGGGTTTGTACATTCTCCCCATGTCTGTACAGGTTTCCTCCCAGTGCTCCAGTTTCTTCCCACAGTCCAAAGATGTGCAGGGTAGGTGGTTTGGCCATTGCCCATAGTGTTTAGGGATGTGTAGATTAGGTGGGTTATAGGGTGATGGGTTTGGGTGAGAGGGTCAGTGTGGACTTGTTGGGCCAAAGGGCCTGTTTCCATGCTACAGGGATTCTATGATTGGCCAGAAACTCTCAGCAGGCAGAGTATCTTCCCTCAGGGGTCCTTCAGTATCATGAGGTAAAACCTGTTTGTGGCTTATTAAGTGCCTGTGAGGCACATTATTTAGTAAACCTTTGGAAAAGAAGCAAGAACAGGGCTCATACTGTTCTTCCAGCCAGCAGTTGAGAACCATGCCACCTGTATTAAATCAATATTTTAAAAGAATAGCAATCTCTTACAGTTATGGTTCTTATCATTTCTCATGTCACATTTGATAGCAGCGTGGACATCATGCAAGGGATGTGATTGTCCAGATTTCACAGTCAGTTGATGTGATAATGTTGATCAGACCTCGAAGAACTGAACCATAAAGATCTTGTGGTCCCTTTGATATAAACTCCACCTCTCCTAAAATTAGTTTTGAATGTGGTGTCAAGTTAAGGAGACCTAGCAACGGTGATAACATTACACATGCTAAGTACCCAATCACAATGACGTTTTTTCAGAGGGCACAAACCAGGAAGTACAGCGTACTGACTATTCATCACTGTCAAAGTGAATATATACACATATATAAAATGTATATTTTAGAAAATGAAATAAATAATTGGGATCTATGAATAGAATTATGGTAGGAGATAAAATAGAAAAGAAATTAAATTTTTTGCAATGGCAAATTTTAACATCACAATATCAAATTAGTTTTTCAGACCAGAAAGGATTTTTGAGTGATAACTATGAATACAGTATACTGTTAAAAATTTGGTTACACCTCATTTATCAAGTGTAATTTCTTCAGAGTTTATTACAGCGAGATCAATAACAAAAAAGGGGAAGTTCAGCGATTTTAATTATAGTCTGGGTGGATTTCCAAAGTGAACCCTATGGTGAAGTGAAGAATTACTGACAGCATTTTCTGGAATTCCATGTTTCTACACTTGTGTGGACTCCAGAAGTTGCTGTCAGTTTTAGAGCAATAATGATGATGAATGCTGACAATTTCTCAGTCATTACCACTGCAAAACTCCAGGCCAATACTCATTAAAATGAGCTGATCTCCACAAACTGAGGCAGATTAGCATCATAACTGGTACTTTCCAAGCATGCTACGGCTTTGTGCTTCCTTTTCGCTGAGATGACTGATTTCACCTTTATGAGGAATAATCTGTGAAGCTGTTCCTGAAGAGACATTTTTTAATATTAGAATTCCCAGCACATGGAGGAAATCTCTTCTCTCCAACTTCTCCTACCCCTCGTGATATTATGTTTTATTTCACTCACATATGTCAAAAGCTCAACTGAAATAATTGGAAATTGATCAAACTCGATAAGAATCCAAAGGCTATGATAGTTGCTGTTAGGAAAGATTAATATAATTGTGCAGGTTTTTAAAGTGACAGTCTAGATTAGAACGCTTCCAATTAAAATAGAAGAAAAATCCCTTACTCTAACAAGGGCAGTCTTGGATGGCAACAATGATGTTTTGTAAAGGCTGATTGTCTGCAGTTCATCAGTGCAATGATCTACGGAATTAGAGCAAGTTGTGGTTTTTCTGACAGCATTAAAATCTTTGGAAACCACATCAATTGATTTCATTTGGATGAACTCTCCAAATTAAGTGGTTATTTCTGGGCTTGGCCCTGGTATAGTATAATCTGTGGTGAAGTCTGCTATGGAGGGCAGACCATGTTAAATAACAGAGGAGAAGTGAAAAGTAAACTTTCTCTTCTGTGAATGAGGTAGACCTTGCTTGACTAACAATTTTTCTGAGAAATTGCTTTCCAAATGATGATGGAACATCATATTATATAGAATTTTACATCTTGATCTCCAAAGGATTTTAATAATGTATTACCTAAAAGACTCCTTTACAAATTAGCGTCTTATTTTTGACCCCCATTAATCTTAAGAAAAGATATATTACCCTTGGTGTGAAGGTTCAGCAGAATTACCTCAAAGATTAAACTGATGACAGGTTGCATAAAGTTGGCTTATATTTCTTCATTTGTTCATTGGGTTGAACGTCCCTGGTTAGCCCAGCATGTATAGCCCATTCGTAACTTTCCTTGACAAGTGTGCTGTCTTCTTGAACCTCTGCAACCTATTGTGGGTAGGTGACCTGCACCACTTAGGAAGGGAAGTCCATGATTTTGACTGAACAGCAGTGAGGATGTGGCAAAATATTTTGAAGTCAGATGCTGTGTGGCTTGGAGGGAAACTTGGAAGGTTTTGGTGTTCCCATACACATCGGCTGCCCTTGTCCTTTTAGATAGTAGAGGTCGCAGACTTGTAAGGTGCTGTTGAAGGAGCCTGGGTAAGTTTTGCAATGCAACTGGTAGTTGGTGCACACTGCTGTCATCGGTGAAAGGAGTGAATATTAAAGATAATGAATGGTTTACCAATTAAAGTGGGTTGCTTTGTCTTGGAAAGTATTGTTGGAGCTGCATCTATCCAGGCAACTGACCAGGATTCCATCATACTTTTGACTTGCGTGTGTAATTGGTAAACAGGCTTTGGGAAAATAGGAGGTGAGTTATTCACCACAGACTTCTTAAGCTCAGCTCTGCTGTTGTAGCTTCTGTATTTATATGACTGGTCCAGTTCAATTTCTGGTCAAAAGGATGATGTTGATAGTGAGGTATTAAACAGCAATGATACTATTGAATGTCAAGGGGAGATGATTAGATCCTCTTTTGTTTGTGATGGTCATTGGTTCGCACTTGGTGAAAATTGTAATTGCCAATTATTAGCCCATGCTTGGATGTTATCTATGTCTAGATGGAATGGAAATGGACTGCTTCAGATCTGGTGTTACGAATGCTGCTGAACATTGAGCAATCATCAACAAACATCCCCACATTTGACATCGTGATGGAGGGAAGGTCATTGATGAAGTAGCCGAAGATGATTGGGTCCATGGCAGTACCACAAGGAACAGAAGCCGAGATTTTTGTGTCTGAGATGATTTTCCTCCATCAATCACTATTGTTTTACTTTGTACCACAAAGCAGTGGAGAGTCTTCCCCGATTCCTAATGACTCCAGTTTTGCCAGAGTTACTTGATACCTTACTTCTTTGAATTTAGAATTTTGATGGATGATTAAACCGGAATGTTTAAAATGAGAAAGGAACTTCATAGGGTAGATAAAGAGAAACCATTTCCTTGAATACACGAGTCCAAAACAGAATTAATGTACGCCATTTAGGAGTAAAATCAGGCAGTGCTTTTTCCACAGTTGAGTAAAAGCATCCAGATATCTATTTATTTTTTGAGTGAAGCTAAAATAATAAAGAAAGAGGTAGCAGAATTGAGGTTGTATCACTGCTGCAGGGGGCAGAGAGAAGCATAGAGAACAGATTCTGTTTCCATTTCCTGCTGGGCTGTAACATGTGGTCTGCTGAACATTGTCTGCTTGAGAGCTTGTGTTTATTTTGTGCCATAGGATCATTAGAGACTTGGTTTTGTGCAGAAATATTGAACTGGATTTCTAGTACAATTCTGTGGAACCTGCCTCAGGTTTCAGTTTTTTTTTTCCCCTGGAACATCTATTTGGATGGAAAACCAAAGAATGGAAACCATCAAATTTTTAGGTGTTTTTAAATGTAGAAAAATCTTGTAAGATGCACATAGGCAATATTATAAATGAAAACGTTGTTAAGAGAGGTGGGCAGAGGCTTGGTGAAAGGAACAGGTTTAGGTTCAGAAGAAACTTAAAGAAAGAAAAGACAAAAAGGTGGAGGTGTTTCAGAACATAGGACCTAATTGGCAGAATGAACGGTAGACTGAAGGGAGGATCTTATACTTTTCTTTTTCAACAAATCTAATTTAAAAATTTGTGAGGAGTTGTGGGCTTGAGATGACAATGGATTTAAATATGAGAATGAACATTTTAAACTGGAGATGTCAAGAGACCGGGGCTGAAATTTGGAGCCCTGCTAAAAGTCACGGAAATGGTTACTCCTCAAAATATCAAAGGTGGACACTGTACCCATTTCTAATGGCTGGCAAGAATAGCCAGCTTTGGAGGGAGGATGGAACAAGAATTCAACTCTGCCTTCAATTGGTATAAATTGACATGGTATAGAAAGTTGTTAAGAGCACTTTCTTAGCACAACGGTAGTGTCCCTGCCTCTGGGATCAAGTCGCACCTGGGTAGGAAGTGTGTCACAACAAGTCCAAACAGATTGATTCAAAACATATAAAGGTCTTACATGAGCTCATGTTAGGGGTGTTGTGGCACATTGGTTGTGTTCCCATCTCGCTACCAAAAAGCCCGGGTTCAAGTCCCACCTAGTCCAGAAGTGTACTATAACATTTATAGATCAAAGAATCCCCACAGTGTGGAAACAGGCCATTCGGTCCAACAAGTCAACACTCACCCTCTCAAGAGTATCCTACCCAGAACCATCCCCCTACCCTTTCCAAGTAGCCCTGCATTCCCCATGACTAATACACCTAATCTACACATCCCTGAACACTGTGGGCAATTTAGCATGGCCAATCCACCTAGCCTGCACACTTCTCAACAGGTCACTTAAAAAGTATCTAGAAGCTTATTAATACCCTGAGAGAGACAGACCTTTTAATTTTTAAATGGGCAGTGACTGAACTGTTGAAAGCAGGTTGGTAAAAGAAATAGAGGGATGCAGATAGCGATGTCCAGGACAACATTCCAATCCCATAACAGTTGTCCGTGGGACAAAGAGGCTGCACCCTTTGTAAAGTGGTATTGTGGGGACTGCACAGCGGGCAGAAGGAGGGCATGTAGAAGCCAAGTTTTTAACAGGTTCATTGCCTCCCAGCATCACCAGGGCAGGAGGCATGGATGTCAAGGAATTTTGGATGGTCACCTTCCTAGAATTACAGCTCCAGCTGAAAAAGGGGGCACACCTGTCAGAATTTGGCCCACATGGTCATGAGGAAAAGAATCCTCTGCAGGAAAGGCAAAACCCCAGGAGGAGGGAGTTGGAAAAGAATGAGGAGCAGGAAGACAATAGAAGCCAAATACGCAGCAGGATTATCTGTTGAAATCGGGGCTGTGTGGAGATAAATAAAATGTAGTACTCCAAGCGACTGATTGCAATTCTCAAGGTAGCTGGTCATCGACACCTCTGCTGTCATTGTTGAAGACCCCACACCATTGGTTACCGTTCCTGGCCAGTTGTTATTAACCTCAACATGACCACCAGTGTCGTGTGGCAGCCTCCCAGCATGGCACGGCGTCCTCTCATCCTGACGTCGTCTTCTGGCAGTGCATTGTAGTATCTCAGCCTGGCATGGCCTCGGCGTGGTCTCCTAGCCTCGAGGTGATTCCAGAGCAATCTCCCAGCCTCATGAACCTTGAGGTGAAGCCTGGCGCGGTCTGGAGCCAAGGCCCGGTGGCAGACTGGAGACGAGGTGCCAGTGTGGTCTGCTTTGGAAGATCATTGTTCTGAACTTTGATTTCTGCAATGTTGGACTTTCTTATTTCTCTATTTTCTAAGATCTTGTAACTGAAGAAGCTGTACCTAGCTACCCTTGTACCTAAGAGAGCACTGTGAATGGAGACTTATAAACTTTTCACTGTGCTCGTTTGAGTACATGTGACAATAAAACTAATTCTAATTCTAATTGAATTTCTTGGCTTCTGGGTTCTTCCAGGGTTCAGCTGTGAATCTTGATGGCATTTCGAAGACAGCTGCTCACCACTGTGTTTAGCTGGTTGGTGATTCCCTCTTCACCAGGACAGAGCAGCATATTCATTCAAAACACGTGTCCTCATAGACACATGAACATTGGATTTTACCTCCACTGCTGGACTCCCCAGAACAGGAATCATAGAATCCCGACAGTGCAGACAGAGGCCAATTGGCCCATCAGGTCTTTGCTGACTCGACAACGAGCATTCCACCTCCCCTCCCCTGTCCCTGTAACCCTGCATTTACCATGAGCTAACCCACCTAGCCTGCACATTGTGTAATGTAACATAATTTAGCATGGCCCGTCCACTTAACCTGAACATCTTTTGACTGTGGGAGGAAACTGGAGCACCCAGTGGAAATTCACGCAGACACAGGGAGAACATACAAACTCCACACAGACTGTCACCTGAGGCTGGAATCCAACCCAGGTCCCTAGCGCTGTTGATGTTAGGTATCATTGGCGTGGCAATCTGGGAAGCCAGTGACATCACCGTGAGATTCATCGACAGGAAATGCTTCCACTCCCTCAATTTCCAAAAGCCATGTGTACATTGCGTGCACGTGTGTGTGTGTGTGTGCGTGCGTTTGTGTGTGTGTGTCTGTGTGTGTGTCTGTGTCTGTGTCTGTGTCTGTGTGTGTGCGTTTGTGTGTGTGTGTGTGTGTGTGTATGTGTGTCTGTGTGTATACATGTGTGCACATGCATACGTGTGTGATTGTGTATGTATGTTAGTTATATCCTATAGGATGCTCACTTTCCTGGCACCGTCCAAAGCTTCCTTATTCTCTTGCAGTCCAGGTCTCGTCTGACCTTCATCCCAAAGAATGTGGATGTTTCCGAGGAGGAAATGGAAATTTCCTGAAGAGATGGCAGCTGACATCCCCTAGCGAGCCACAGAGGCAAAACAAGCAATGCCAGCTGCTCACCAGGACAACAGTTGAGTGGGCCATCAGGCTTCTAAAGATGTAATTGGGGTTTCCATCATCGTATTACTTGCTACAGTTTCTGCTACATGGTCCTTGAGGATGGTGGGCCTCAGAAATAGTCAGCTCATCAGGGGTGCAAGAGGAGGTAAAAAAGGAAGAAGGGGAGATGGAGGCAGTTGCCGCTGAGCAGACTGCACAATGAGGTGGCCTCTTCTTGTTCGACGTCCTCAACCCTCAGACAGCAGAGGACCATCCTCCTGTCTTTTTTACCAATCAGCATTAGATCCAATTTGGCAAAAATGCAGCAGGAGACTACACCCCCCTGCTGGTGACATCCCACCTCCCTGTGGCACTGTGAAAGACTTGCAACGTTGCTCAGATCCCTCTCTCAGGGCAGCCAGCATCTCACTGATTGCCGCCTTGTTTAGTCAAATCCCACACTCCGTCTGTTCCATTCCTTCCCTCACTGGGTCTAACTGAACAGGAGACATGGCTCCATATGAAATGTGGGCTCACCCCTGAGAAAATTAGAATTTTAATCACTTTCCCACTGGAGCTGAGTTTCTGACACAAAACCAGACCTGGCTTCTTTTTCCTGTCTCCATGACAAAAATTAAACTATAGGAAACAAATTAAAATCCCTAAAGAAGCTGGCAGGAAAATGATGTGGGATACAATATGATGCTAGTGTTTTGGATGAAATGAAATTAATAGAGGGGAGCTGGACCAGCAGAATACTGGATTAGTTAATCTGGAAGTGACAAACACGTGGATGAGGGTTTCAGCATTAGATAGGCTGAGTAGGAGTGAAAAAAGGTCTATGTTAGGGAGGTAGAAAGGTGTTATCTTTGTGTCCTACAGAATATGGAGGGATGGGTTCAATGCAGGAACAACTAAGACACTGAGTTGTGAAGACCCTGGTGCAGCCAGAGTTAATGAGCTGAAGTTTATGAAGGGAAATTGGGAGCCTAACATTAACTAAAACACGCCAGCTCTTACCAGTAGCAGGACTGACTTGGCAATTTTACCACAAAGCCACCTAATTAACTCTCAGGGGCCCTGCTGGCTCATGATGCTGGTGGTCCAATCAACTAGAGGGACAACAGGTCTCAAGCTGCAGCAACCCCATCAGTAGAGGTGCTCACAGCTAAGGCTTACAGGAGATCCTGGACACTGGCAGGGTAAGAAGGAAAAAAAATCAATAGCATGGGACAATATTGGAGGGAAACTCTTTGAAAGATTAGCCAGAATTTGCCTTCCTTCGACCCTCTTTGTTCTTTAAATCCTACCTCTACTAGCTGAAGAGTCATATTGGACTCAATGCATTAACTCCATTTCTCTCTCCGCAGATGCTGCCAGACCTAGAACATAGAACATAGAACATCACAGGCAGTACAGGCCCTTCGCCCCTCAATGTGGCGCCGACCTGTGAAACCAATCTGAAGCCCATCTAACCTACACTATTCCATTATCATCCATATGTTTATCTGATGACCATTTAAATGCCCTTAAAGTTGGCGAGTCTACTACTGTTGCCGGCAGGGCATTCCATATCCTTACTACTCTCTGAGTAAAGACCTGTTGAGTTTCTCTAACATTGTTTCAGGTTTTCAGCTTATGCAGTTCTTTACCTTTTCACTTGCTGCTGTTGGGAGGCCACATCCATTGAGTAGTAGCAGACACTGCGCCCCCCCACACCACCACCACACCCCCCACCTTCGTTTCTGCCAATTCACCTCCCAGATAGAAATTGGCCAATCATTGCGAGGTAGATGGCACTCATGGTAAGTGCATGCAGCTTTTTTTTTGTGGAGAAACAGAGACCATGAATTTCTTTTCCCTAAAATTTAATTGCAGGAAATCACAACTCATGTAACCTGGGGCAAATACACATAGTAGAGAGGTAGCATTTGGTTTAATTGGTGTACGTTGGGAATGTACATTGCTCCACATCCATGGATGATGTCACCAAGAGACAGCATGAACTGTAATGAGGAAGTGAAGGGGACCAAGGTAGATGCTTGGGAAACTTCATGGGTAACAGTATAAGATGGAAACTGTTATAGAGTCATACAGCACAGAAACAAACCCTTGCCCCAGCAGTCCATGCCAACTATATTCCCAAACTAATTCAATCCCACCTGCCTGCACTTGGCCCATAACCCTCCAAGCCTTTCCTATTCATGAACTTCAACCAATTTTTTTTTGAATGTTGTAATTGTACCTGCATCCATCACTTTCTCTGGCAGTTCAGTCTCTGTGTAAAAAAAAAAAATTCTGCTAATTTCCTTCTTAAATCTTTCTCCTTTTACCTTAAAAATATGCCCCCTAATTTTGAACTCTCCCACCCTGGGGAAAAGACCTTTGTTACTCACCTTATCTATGCTCCTTATGTTATTGTAATTGTTAGGGTGCTCTGAGTATGATTCGATAGGTAGGAGTGGAATAAAGCAAGATGGCTGCATTGAACTAGACCAAGAGGAAGAGGTTAAATGAAGATAGTGTGGTTTATGGCATCAACATTTAGAAAGATGATGAATAAAAATAAAGCACTGTGTTTACGGTCAAAGAGGTCATTTGTGACTTTGGTTTGAGTTAATTCATTGCTGTGAATAGACCAGAAACCAGATTTGATAGAGATATTTTCTTAAAATGGCATGAAGTCATTGAGTTCTTAAAATTGTACAGCCATTATATTTTGTTTCCCAATATTCACATTGGCCTTCTAGTACAGTGATGTCTGAACAAAACAATTTCAGAATAAAACTATTGTTTTATTTCATATTGATGGAGACAAATTTCTGTGGGCTAATTTTTTTTATTTTGGAAAGTGATTTAAGTATAGTACTTTAAGATTGAGGCTTTGTAAGATGAAATTAAAATGATTTATTAGGAAGATTAGTAAGCACTAGATCTTACTTATTGGAAGTGGCCCACCCACCTGCAAACAAGCTTGGACAAATGCTTCAGTTTGCTTCACCATCTGTAGCAAGGGTATGTGCAGCCAAGTTGTAACAGAGACATGGCATTGCCAATAGTTGGCAAACTTATTATTGCTATGCATTATGCCCATGGTCCACAACCTGTTAACATTGCAATATAAACTAATATGCTAATTACATGCGTATCAAATAGGTCAGTGTTCAAGATGTTAACCGCTAGCTGCAAATGATTAATTGGGAATCCAAAAGCATCAGATTGCATTTTGATTAGTAAATATAAAATAGGGAATAGACAAGTTGCTGGTTGTCAATATTCATGTTTGTGCAGTAAATACATACACACTTTTAATGTTTTTGTTGATAAAATGGTTAAATGGAATACATAGGCTACAAATATTTTTTGATCATTGTTGTGTGCTTTACTTCCTTGGTTACTGCATATTGATTACTTGCTACAGTGGCATGTATACAGGCAAAAACATACTGGGGAAACATTAGCAACACGTAGGATATGGCCCACGATCACCAGGATTAACCTGACAAATTGGAATAATTGCTCCAGACATGCAGTTAAAAAGAAAGCTCAATCAATACTGAACGACAACACAAGCAGCATCCAAATGTGTCCTTGGATTGACAGCAGGACAGTTTTGGAGCATCTTGCTGTGCTAGAGGCACCTTTCTAGTCGTCACTCTGATGAAGTCAAAGTATTGTCCACAGCTCCTCGACAAAACCTAGAAGCTACACCAAGAAGTGCTGTGTCTGAAAAGTTCTTGCCAAGGTTCCAAACTTTGGTGAAAGTTTGCACAAAGCATGATTTGCAAAAATTAGTGCACGTGCCGAAAGGGGAATTGTTGTAGCGGTACCTTTGCTAATGCATTGAACTCTAGTAGAAACATAGAAACAGTAAATTAGATATTTCTACTCAACCTTGTCACTACTTCTATTTCCTTCCTTGTGTTGTTCCATATTCTAATACATCATTAATGTCTGTTGTTATATTGGTACTAAGTTAGTTTGCATGTTGTGTGCTGAAGCTATCTGGAAAAAAACAATTAACCCAGGATAGAAGCTGACAGAACTTTACTTTTTTGCCTACCAAATCATTTCAGATAATTAATATAATCAAGCGACATTCATACATGTAATGTTTGAGCCAAGTACTAGGTAACTCCCTAAGAGCTGCACTCAGGAGGACAACACATACCAAAGGATAGGTTGCATAATTTGTGATCTTTGATGTCACAAAGAAGCTGTAGGAATTAGACTGAATTTCTCTAAAATGTATTCTCCATAAATCACATGCAAACTACATTACCTTATTTGATAATTGGCCATTTCTCACTGGAATATTGAGCACTTCAGTTTTTGAAAGATGGAGGATGGGGTGTGGGGACAGATGCCTGAGGCATGTGCAAGATGCTGGTGCCCAGTACACAGACAAGCTTCCATTGTTAAGGTTCCAGGTCTTGTACTTGTATGATTAGACATTGGGCCATAAGGGTGAATTATTCAGTTCAGGCGACAGTGAATCTGCACATGGTGATGCTGAACGTGAGAGACTATCTAGTGTAAAGCCAGCATTGTAACAGCGGTGGGAAGCATCTGTGGAGAGAAAGCAGAGACAACGTTTCAAGTCCAGTGACTCTTGTTCAGAACACATTTGCTGCCAAAGGGGCTAAGTTTCCCCAACAATTTTCCGTTTTTGTGTGCATCAGACCTCCAGCGTCTGCAGTTCTTTGTTTTGTACTATTGTGACAAAAGTGCCTTGTGCTCTTGTTTTTATTCCAGATTCCTTAATGTATGCAGACCTTTTCTCCTTATGCTCCCAGTGCATTTACAATATTGAGCCAGATGCTATTTCTATTTGCCCTATTATAGAGAGAGCACTTAAAATGCCAAAGACAACAATGCTTCCTAATGCTGTATTACCTCCATTTTACCAGTCAGTAAACAAGAGGAAAGGGTTACAGAATTAATTTTTTTGCAGTTTGCTTTATACCTTGATATGTATAAGCTTTTTGACTGCCAGGCATGCTTTTTCTCTCCCCCACCCTTCTCCAAAATCCTCACCTTCAAAGTCATACCCTCAAATATTCTCAAAGTCATTTCCAGCCTTTCTAAAGGCCAGAAAAGGTGCCTGTCCCTCCCTCATCATCAGACCATCATTTTTAAGTGGTTGAACCTCATAAAATTTACTCTACAGTCCTCTGATTCTGCCAGGTATCTTGTCCTTTGCCTCAATATGCTCCTTATGGCTGAACCATAGAGAAAGTGAGTAAGACGGGTCTTGGCCCGAAACGTCAGCTTTTCTGCTCCTCTGATGCAGCTTGGCCTGCTGTGTTCATCCAGCTCTACACCTTGTTATCTCAGATTCTCCAGCATCTGCAGTTCCTACTATCTCTGAAACAAAGTTAAATAGTTTGACCTCTTTTACAGCTCTAAAACTGACCTCCCTGTGTTAACATATTTCACCAATTTTCTTAATCTGTAGTAAACCTGTAGCTAGTGCAACTAAAATGACCACACATTTCAAAAAATACTACAAGAAGTGATAACTCACTCAGAGATAGTAAGAACTGCAGATGCTGGAGTCAGAGATAACACTGTGTGGAGTTGAAGGAATGCAGCAGGTCAGGCAGCATCAGAGGAGCAGGAAAGCTGACGTTTCAGGTCGGGATCCTCCTTCTTTTTCTGAATAAGGGTCTCGACCTGAGACATCAACTTTCCTGCTCCTCTGATGCTGCCTGGCCTGCTGTCTTCCTCGAGCTCCACACTGTGATTAGAAGTCATAAACTGATTTGAAATTAGATTTATCATAGTAGTACGTTAGAAAATGCTCTATTTGCAGTAATTAACTCAACGACTTCAGCTGATTGGATCACACAACAAACGAAGACAATGGTCTTGTTAGAGACAATGAGTTATATTCTTTTCTTCAGTCTCAGGACGCACTTGATCAGCTGGGTGCAGCACAGGAAACTGTGTGAGGAGGACTACAGCGACCTTAATTGTTCCACAGAGCAGGGGAGGACTAAAATTTGAAAATAACACCTGTTATTTCCTCTTTCTTTTTGTCAGTCAAAGAGGCTTTCCTACCTTTCTCATCTGATTAAAAGTTTCCTTTAAAATATGAGTTTTCTGGTCTCTGATGTTAAAGTAGGACCTTCCATATTTATGCACCATTTTTTATTCTCAGCATAGGTAAATCCAGCCTTCACAATTTACTTTTTAAAAATCTCATACTGACTTTAAACCTTTTTGAAGAACTTGTGAAAAGCTATTGAAGATTATTCTAGTATTTGATAGTATCGTGATTAAGCTTCACAATGTCAGAAGCCACATGACAGCAGGTTATAGTCCAATTGGTATATTTGAAATCACAAGCTTTTGGAGCACTGTGCCTTCCTCAGGTGAAGTCAGTGCTTTGAAAGCTTGTGATTTCAAATAAACCTGTTGGACTATAAACTGGTATTGTGTGACTTCCAACTTTGTCCACCCCAGTCCAACATCAGCACCTCCGCATCAAAGCTTCACAATGATTTGGGAATTTCCTGAGATTTCTCTGACCTGTGTAAATCATGTAACTATGTAAATGAGATAGAAAGCATCATTACCAACCTCCAATTTTTTTTCCTTCTGGCTAAGTTCGGTGAACGTACCCATACAGGAATTTTTGGAGATTGCCCGTGTGAGCATCTGATCCAAGAATTCTACCAACCAGAGGCTGCAGGAGATAAAGGCAACATGAAATATAAATGCAGTTTCTCTCTATAAACTCAACACCTCAGAAGATTCAAAAGCTTTGAATGTTCCAGGCTTTTGCTGGAGATCAGTAACAGTCAGGCCCTGAAACTGATGCCTGGAAGCCATTCCAGACTTCTGCTTTTTTCCACTTGACACACAAGAAAAAGCTGGAATATGTATTGGTAGGGCTCTGAGAGTCTCCCTGTCAGCCTGGTGCCCATGAAGGAAAATCAACCTTTACATTGAGTCAGGAAGTCAACCTTTTAAAAATACATGCCTGGCATCTCTTCTATTTTCTTTACCAGTCTAGGGGAAGATGGTGCCACAGTAATAATAACTATAGCAACAAGTCAGAGCCCTAGGCTAATGTTCCAGTGACATGGGTTCAATTTCCCTAATACATTAGCTCATGGAGTTTAAGTTCAATAAATCTGGAATATAAAGCTATGCTTACATCGTGATCATGACAACTCTTTGATAGTTGCAGGCACTTATCTGGCTCTCTAACATACTTGAGGGGAGGGAGTCTGCCATTCTACTGGATCTGGCCCACACGGGAATCCAGATTCACAGAAATGTGGTTGACTGTTCCTCTGAAATGGCTTAGCAAGTCTCACAGTTCATTTACAGGATGAGCAACAAATACTGGTCTTAAAAGAAGCTTGACTTAGAAGTCCACATCCCATGAAAATCTTCTTGAAAAGCTATTTTTAAAGGAAGTTATTGTGTACAAGATGATGAAAGGCATAGATAAAGTGGATAGCCAGAGACCTTTTCCCCAGGGTGGAAATGACTATTACGAGGGGGCATAATCTTAAGGTGATTGGAGGAAGGTATAGGGAAGATGTCAGAGGTAGGTTCTTTACACAGAGAGTGGTGGGTGCGTAGAATGCGCTGCCGGTGGTGGTAGTGGAGTCAGGCACATTAGGGACATTTAAACGACTCTTGGATGGGCACATCGATGATAGTAAAATGTAGGTATGCAGGGCAGTTTGATCTTAGAGTAGGATAATAGGTCGGGACAACTTTGTGGGCCGAAGGGCCTGTACTGTGCTGTACTGTTCTCTCTTCTATGTTCTATGAAGCTAATAGGGAATAAGAGAATATAGTAGTGAGGACAGTGATAATTTCTGCCAAGATGTATCACTTCAACTCCTGTGCATTAGATCTCGTTTTCCACATCTCTCTATGTTTCACCAGTTTGCCAATGTCCTCAATCTGGGAAGCATACAAAAAAAAGTACTGTTCACCACAATTCTGCTTCTGACCCTCAGCTGACTTCATATCCACGGTGTCACTGTCCCTTAAATTCCATGGGCTTAAATTGGTTTTGCTAGCAAAATGAATGGTACTTTGTCAAAAGTCTTTTGGAAGTTCACATAAATAGAACATACTACACCATGCTTGTCAACACTTTCTATTACTTTCTGAAAGAACTCAATCAAGGTGGTGCAGTGGTTAGCACTGCTGCCTCACAGTACCGGAGATCCAGGTTCAGTTCCAGCCTTGGGTAACTGTTTGTGTGGAGTTTGTACATTACCCTTGTATCAGTGTGGGTTTCCTTTGGGTGCTCCAGTTTCCTCCCAAAGATGTGTAGGTTAGCCATAGTAAATGCAGAGATAGTGTGGGATGCTCTTTGTGGATTAGTGCAGATTGAACCGGCCAAATGGTCTCTTTCTGCACTGTAAGGATTCTGTGATCCTTTACATAATTTGCTGTTTTTGTTTCCTTTTAGTTTCCACATACCAATTAATTGTGAGTTTAAAAGTGTCTACAGATGTAGTCAATAGAAATTAAAAATAAGGAGATACCAGATAGGCTGGTGATTTGTGACACCCATTTTAAGCTATCAAAAAAGGTCAAAGTTACCTCCAAATCTGCTTTTATATCCTTCCACAAAAACCAGTGAAGGTAAGTTACTTTCTCTATAGGGTAGTGGATAAGTGAAACAAACTCACAGGTAAGGTATTTAAAAAGCAGCTAAATCAATATATTTTGAGTAAGAAAAAGAACAAAAGTGCTAAGTGGTTTTTAGTTTCATTGAAAGTAGGGGAAGGTCTAAAGTAGGAATTAACCAATGCCAGTGGACTGAAGTGTATTGATTCTTCATAAGCACTGAATGGTGCATATTTGATTGGCCCTCTGTCCACTTCTTGCAGTTTATTTTCTTAATTACTGTATAGGCATTGTTATGGACCAAAGGATAATAGGTGCCCATTAATTACACAAAAGGACTGACATAAGTTTCTAATGAAATAATGAAGGATATGTTGGCCCACTTATCTATTACATTTCAGGAAAGATGGACCCTCAGAGGAAATATGCTTTAACTGCTGTGGAACTTGCAGCCAACAAGGCTAATGGCAAAAAAATTTAAGAAGGTAGCCTAGACCCTAACCTTTCCTTATTTCAAAGGCAAATGTAAAGGGCTGTGTTCCAGATACAATTTGACTGGTCAAACTACTTGATGTTAAGCAAAATACAACTTATTCAAATACAATACTTAAAATACAACAAAAGGGAAAAGAACTTAGAACAACTTAACTCTATTGGAAAACTGAACCGGATACAGTAACTATTACTAATTAACTGCTCCAATACAGTAACATCTCCTAAATAAATCCCTTGGCAAAAAGGCACATTCAGAAATCCAATGTTCCCACAGCCAACCCAGCAGCAGAGGAAAAAAATATCAAGTGAAAACTCAGAGACAGTAGCAGCCAGGAGACCTTTACTGCAACTTCCAACCCTGTTGAGACTCCAACAGCAACTGATGCTGAAACTCAAAAATTAGGAATCCTGGTCTGTGAGAACTGGCTGCTTCTATTGTTCCAACTTTAGGGAAATTAAACCTCAAGGCCTCGCACGCTCTTTACTCTACTCATTCTTGAACTGGAGAGCTCATCACCTCCGTCTTAAAACCTCTCTTTAAAAAAAGAGCAGGACAAAATAACCTCTTAAAGCCACAGCATTGTCACAGTATGTCCAACTTGCAAACACTGTGCTTCTTTAAAAGATGCTGTTATTGATGTATTGTCTGACTATAGCACCATAAAAAAGTATACATTTTTCTTCTTCTTCCTATTGCGGTACAGGAACTACATTTTACCAATAGCCTTGTTGGCCGCAAGTTCCACAACAATTAAAGCATATTTCCTTTGAGAATCCATCTTTCCTGAAATGTAATAGATAAGTGAGCTAACATATTCTTCACTATTTCATTAAAAACTTATATTAGTCCTTCTGTGTGATTAGTAGGCACCTATTGTCCTATCTACTACATGAAGAATTTCATGTCCCCACTATATAAGAGGCATCAAATCTTACAGTCATTATGCTAACAGCTGAGGATGGAAGACCCTCTACATTGGATTAATCGGCTCAGCTCCATTTAGCTGAATGACTCTTACCTTTAATTATGGATGCTTGTATTCTGGCTTTCACATATATATTTAGTGAAAATTCATTCACATATGCTTATGAGATGCACTTATTTGCAATGAAAAGCTGAGGGTATGTGTATTTACCAAAGTTAGACAAAAAATGGCATTCTGTACAATGATTGATTATTCTTTAATAAGTGTTCATTTCGAAGGCAGAACATGGGTAATAGAGCAGCAAAATCCTGTGTATGATTTGGTGTCTCAGTCCAGTACCGTAATAACCAGGGGATGTACTGGAATTGGAAAATCGTGATTCCATCTGCTACTGCTGGAATTGGGACAGCTGAATGATTACATCAGTCTAAGAGGTAGCATTAAAAAAACATTATTGGGTGTGAGGAAGTCTTTGTATCTTTAATGCCAAAATCAAGATTTACTCATAGATATTTCTGCTCCTCAGATACATTAATGCTGCTCACGAAGTTCAGGCTGAAAGGGCTTCTATGTTTATCAGAGAATATAATAATTTAAGCTTGAATAAGCTTCAAAGGACGAATGTGACTACTTGGCCAGCAGGAATGAGATGTAAATGTGGCCTGAAGAGCCCTGATTACAGATAGATAATTAAAGCTGGACTGAAATTGATTTATGGATGCAGTTGTTGAGACTAAGCTGCAAATGTAATATTATCTGTGTGAAAAGCTGTGGACAGATTAGTGCCTAGGGAGTTGGGTACTAGACTGTTTTGCATGTGGCTGCACAAATTTAGAAGGATTTCTGTTACCAGGTCATTTAGACATAAGGGAATGACATTCTGGTTAGACTGTGCAATAAATGCAGAAAAGTTCAGAGAAGATCAAGATTATTCTATTTAATCAGGCTAATATTATTTTAAAAAAAACATAATTAATGAGTATGTGTAGTTTAAAGTCATATTCTGCTTTATACAATGTAATGATCTTGAAAAACAATGCAACACTTTACTGAACTTATTTGTGAGAAGTCTGATATCATCATCACCTTTTCTCAAAGAATGCTTTTACTTTACTTTCATAAGGGTATTTGAAAAACAGAATGGAAACTGTTCTTCATTCTGTGCGCATAGTCATAATTGTGAATTTATAATGTCTGTTATACCTTAGTCCAACTTCCCCTGGAGTACTTTTTTGTTCTTGTATAAGAGTGATGCCAGTCGGAATAGTCTTTTAATATTAATTCTTTAATAGTCTGCTTTAATTGGTAATGCTATTTCAACAAATTATTGTTCAGCACTTGTGATTAAAACACATATTTATATTCCTGAATCGTACATAGTACAGGTGTTTATTTTAATGCAAATTAATGAAGCAACTAGAAACTGGGAAATGTTCTGGGGATAGCAAATCAGTTTGTTGAAATTTAATCTGTTAAAGCAATGAAAGAGAATCAAAGGTAGGCAATAAAACTTGGCAGTACTCACTTCTATAACAGTTAAAACAACAGATTGTAGACAAATTTACCTTTAAAAAGAAAATAGTGGTTTTCTTTATATAATTTAACATATATTCTTACCTCTTCGGAATTTGGACAAGTAAAGCCCAAATTCAGAAGGAGAAAGTATTTTTTATTTGTTCATGTGATGTGGTGTTGCTAGTGAGATCAACATTTATTGCCCTTGAGAAGGTGATAGTGACTGCCTTTTGAACCACTGAAATGAAATGGGATTTAGGGAGTTAGGAAGGGAGTTCCAAGATTTTGAATCAGTGACTGTGAAAGAATGTTGATATAGTTCCAAATCAGAATGGTGTGTGACCTGGAAGGGAACTTGCAGGTCGTGGTGTTCTCATGCATCTGCTGCCTTCTCTTACTGGTTGGTAGAGCATGCAGATTTGGAAGGTTCTGTTGGAGAAGCTGGGCAGGTTGTTGCAATGCATAAAGCAGAAGGTACATACTGCTGACACTGTGCGTCAGTTGGGAAAGGAGTCACCGCTAAAAGTGATTGGATGGGCTATCAATCAAACAACCTGCTTTCTCCTGCATGACGGAGGCTTCTGGAGTGGAGCAGCACCCATCAAACCAAGCGATGATGTCATTAAAAATACATCTGATTAGACCATCATTTCCTCCTACATCCTATCCATCATCAAAGTCACTTGCTTCTTCTGTTATCACTTCACTGGTCCCCATCTATGTCTCAGCCCATCTGCTGCTGAAAGCATCAACTATGCTTTTGTTATCTTTATATCATAAGGCATAGGAACAGAAGTAGGTTATTCGGCCCATTGAGTCTGCTATGCCACACAATGCCTGATGTGATCGTTTTCAATTCCACTTTCCTGCCCGTTCCACGTAACGCTTGATTCCTTTACTCATGAAAAATCTGTCTATCTTGAAAAGATTTTGTGACCCAGTCTTTGCAGCCCTCTGGGGAAAATAAGGACACTTGCTGACACGTGAAATTCCACCTGAACTCTGTCCTAACTGTGAAACCCCTTACTCTGAGATTATGTCCTCTTGTTCTAGACCCTTCCACAAGTGGAAGTAACCCCTCATCTCCCAAGCTGTCAAGTCCCCTAAGCACATTGCATGTTTCAATAAAGTCACCTCTCTTTCTGCTAAAATCCAATGAGTAAATGCCCAGTCTACTGATTCTCTCTTCACAAGGCCAATCATTCATAACTGGGATCAATATAGTGAACTTCCAAGAGTGCCTCCTACGCCAGCAGAAGTTTCCTTGGATAAACACTTCATAATTTTCCAGGTGAGGTCTAACTCAGTGCTTTGTATTGTTTTAGCAAGAAATCCTTATTTTAATACGCTATTCCTTCTGAAAGAAACATTCCATTGCCTTCCTTATTACCTGAACTTGGATGCTAACTTCTTGTCATTTTGTACAAGGACCCTCAAATCCCACTGTGCAGTAGCTTTCTGCAGTCTTTCCTCATTTAAATGATATTCAGCTCCTCCTGCCAAAGAACTTAACCTCTCATTTTCCCACATTATATTCTCTTGGCCATGTTTTTGCCCACTTGCTTAACCTGTTTCTGTTCCTCTGAAGATTCTTAGGACCATCCTCGCCACTTGCCTTCCCACCTATTTTTGTCATCTGTAAAGTTGCATATCCCACACTTATAGTCCTCACCCAAGTCATGAATATATTTTGTAAATAATTGAGGCCACAGCACTGATCCCTGTGGCACTCCTCATGAAAATGTCCCTTATCCCAATTCTTTGCCTTCTATTAGTTAGTCAATCCTTTATACATGTGAATATATTACTTCCAACACCACGGGCTCATCTTATTAAGTAGCTTAATGTGCGGTACCCAATCAAAAACCTTCTGAAAATCCCAATATATTACATCTACTGGTTCCTCTTTATCTGTCCCGCTTGTTAAATGCTCAAAGATTTTGAATAAATTTGTCAGTTATACTTTCCAATTTACAAAACCATGCTGATTTTGCTTAATTGTGTTATTTATTTTTAAATTGCCTGCTATTACATACTTTAAAATTGGTTGGGACTTTTCCAGATTTTAAGGATTCTTGGAAGATTACTGTCAGTGTGTCCACTATCTCTGTAGCTACTTCCTTTGATAGCCTAGGATGCAATCCGTCAAGTCCAGGGGATTTATCGCCCTTTATCCCCATCAATCTCCCTCGTACAATAACTGTCATCAGAGAAAAAAAGTACTTAATTCTCCTCCCCCTTTGTTCTTTGATTATTTAGTGTTCTTATTTTTGGAATGCTATTAGGATCTTCTATCATGAAACTGATATAAAATATTTATTCAACTCGACTTCCATTTCTTTGTTCTCTATTATTATCTTCCCAACCTCTTCAGGTTAGGTGGATTGGCCATGCTAAATTGCCAATAGTCTCCAGGGATGTGCTCGCCAGGTGGATTAGCCATGGGAAATGCCAGGTTAAAGGGATAGTGTTGGTGGATGAGTCTGGGTGGGATGTTCTTCAGAGGACTCAATGGACTGAATGGCCTGCTTCCACACTGTAGCGATTTTGTGATCCCAACTCCAAGGAGCCTGTGTTCACTTTGGCCTCTCTCTTCCTTTTTTTGTTCTGAGAAAAGCTCTTCCATTTTGATATTGCTTACCAGTTTACCTTTGAAGTTTATTTTCTCACTCTACCCTTTTTGTCATCTTTTGTCAGTTTTCAAAACATTCCGAATCCTCTGGCTTAGCAATATTCTTTGCCACATCATATATTTTTCCTTCAATTTGACACTGTCCTTAACTTACTTGGTAATCCCAATCGGTTAACCCTTTCCTAGAATCCTTCGTCATTGGATGCTTCTTTGTTGAGAGTCATGAACTATTTTCTTAACCTATTTTCTTGTTCCTCAGCCGTATTTTCTGCTAAATTCCTTTCCAAATCTACTCCAGCCAATTTTGCTGTCATTCCTTTGTTATTACTCTTATTTAAGTTCAGGACAGATGTTTCCAACTCAGGTTTCCCACTCTCAAACTCAGTGATGAATTTTGCTGTGTTGTTGTTACTGTTTCATTGGGGATCTTTAATTCTGAGTTCATTTATCTAACTGCCTCATTACACTTTATTGGATGCCAAATAGCCTTATTCCTGGTTGGGTCATTGGATCTGATAATGTGTAATGAGGTAGTTTTAACAAATGAGTTAATTCCATTCTCAGGCACTAAACAAATGTCCAATACACAGTCTCATTACAAGCTGGATGTTGCTGGCTACTGCATTGGTGTAGATAGGAAAACAATGCATCCAAGCCCATTCCGGAAACAGATATCAAAGCTCCTTATTTGCTCAACCCTGGTTGACACCACCTTTGTAATTTTGGTTTTCCATATGCAGTGCTGCTACTGCATTCAGGTAAACTAGGTCAATTTGCAACATACCAGATTCCTTGAAAGGGACTGCTTCAGGTTGCCACCAAACTAGCATAATTGTTAAAACATGATTGTGGAGCTAGTAAGAGCATGAGAGTGTCTCCTAATGCCACGTTAAAAACACAACTTGACATCAGCCTGAGTTGTCTCTATTCCAAGATCATGTCATAATCTTAAGTCGCCTTTCAGTACCATCACTGTATTTTTTGATCATTGTTGCTACTCTTGCCTTTCTCAATCTCCTCCACTCTTTGATGACTTTTAGGACTTGCCTGAGGACTGCTGTTGACTATGCAGGTTAAGGAAAATTCCAATAAGACTTTGAAATTAGTGAACTGATCAGAGTTCATCTTGTATACCTGAAAATGGAACTTTAATTTGAACCAAGACAGTCATTTCTAAAGTTTCATTGTTTTATTTTCCCAGAGAGGTTTAATCCTTTAGGCCTCTTTTCCATCCAGCTGCCTAGGGATATTGTTAAGTGCTTGGAGCTTTCCATTTCAATGGTAAAGGGGCATGAGTCCAATTCAGGTGTGTATCAATTCAGGCAGGGTGGAGTGAATGAATCCTTAAGTCAGCGGTTCTTTGCAATGGGCTGAAGTGCCCATCAGTCACAACAGAGAGTTCTCAGACACTGCCTGCCCCATATGCAAAGTCACAATTCACCCCCAATAATATTCCAAGTTTACTCTCAATCCTGTGCCTGTCCTTGTCTGCTTACCAGAGTCCTTTTGCTCCTCCTCTCACTGCCTATCCTTTACTTGATTTGTTTCTACATCCCAGTTCATTGTTTCTCTTTCCCCTGTTCTCTCAGAAACGTTGTTTTGTGCAACCCTTGAAATGGTGACTATTACAGAAGTAAGCAAGTGTGACAGAGAAAACTAAACATGAATGAGATGAAAGAAAAGTAGTGACAGGCAGGAAAATTAGAAAAGGAGTAACAGGAGAATATAAAATTGAAGTGTAAGGAAGAAATGCAGAAATGAAATACAGCAATAATGCAAAGAATGTGACAAAAGGAAGAAGGAAAAACAGAGAGGGGGAGACATGCACATACAGAAATGAGGACAATTGAAAAGAAACAGGAGGGGAGATACGTGAGAAGCAGAGTTGAAAACAGGAGAGAAGAAATGAAAGTGGAAGTGGAAAATAAAAAAAAATCAAAGTAGAAGAGAGAGAAAAACCAAAAAAAGACTAAGAAAGTGAGAAATGGAAAGGAAAGGAGGAACAGAAAAGAGAAAGAAATAGAAATGATAGAGGAGAGAGTGAATACGGAAGGGAGAGGAGCCCAGAAAGAGAAATAGGTGGAATGAAAGAGGGAAAGAAGTGAAGAAACAGAGAGAGAGGAACAGGGGTATAGAGTGCAGAAAAGAAAGATGCAGAAGTGCGTAGAAAAGAGAAATAAAACACCGATAAGACAGATTTAAAGAATTGCCTGTGAGATACAGAAATGAAAGAAAAAAAAGTCCTGGTTAGCAAAAGAAATCATTGTAATGCTGCATTTTTGTTGCAAATTTTGTAACTTGTGATATTTTAATAATGACTAATCTGTAATTTCCCCAAAAATCCCGCATGACAAATACTGTTTATTAACATTTTGACATGTTGCTTTACAATGTTGTATTTAATGCTGTACTTCTGTTTACTTTCACAGTGGGAAGAAATCAGTGAGGTTGATGAGAATTACACTCCAATACACACATACCAAGTGTGTAATGTAATGGAGCAAAATCAGAATAACTGGCTGCAAACTAACTGGATCTCCAATGAGGGGGCCCGCCGTATATTCATTGAGCTAAAATTTACACTGCGAGATTGCAACAGTCTTCCGGGAGGTCTTGGAACCTGTAAAGAGACTTTTAATGTATATCATTTTG
This sequence comes from Ginglymostoma cirratum, assembly GCA_024137785.1. Classification (NCBI taxonomy): domain Eukaryota; kingdom Metazoa; phylum Chordata; class Chondrichthyes; order Orectolobiformes; family Ginglymostomatidae; genus Ginglymostoma; species Ginglymostoma cirratum. The sequence continues at coordinate 10,062,896 of JAHRHZ010000024.1, forward strand.
AATCCAATGATGAAGATGGGAGGAATATCAGAGAAAACCAGTACATTAAAATTGATACAATAGCAGCAGATGAAAGTTTTACAGAGCTTGACCTTGGAGATCGAGTCATGAAGTTAAACACAGAAGTGCGAGATGTCGGCCCACTTTCTAAAAAGGGATTCTATCTAGCCTTTCAAGATGTTGGTGCCTGTATTGCTCTGGTCTCTGTACGAGTGTACTACAAGAAGTGCCCATCTACATTCCACAACCTTGCTTTCTTTGAAGACACGATCACAGGGGCTGATTCATCCTCACTGGTTGAAGTACAAGGCACGTGTGTCAACAACTCAATGAAAGATGACACTCCAAAAATGTACTGCAGCGCTGATGGGGAGTGGTTGGTCCCGATTGGGAAGTGCATGTGCAAAGAAGGCTATGAAGAGCAAGGTAACAAATGTCAAGGTAAGTTAAACCACACAAATAGGTGCTTCTGTTATTATCTCTAGTTTCAATCAAAACAACAAATAAAACCTGATTATTTTACTTCCTGGGTGACTGTTTTGTCCAGTAAGTACTAACGATGAAATAAAGAGAAAAGAGAAGATAGCTCAGATTACATGTAATTATGAGTGATTTTTTGTGTTGTTTTATGCATGCTGTGTATCAGGGGTATGATATCTAGGGGAGGGTGGCCCTGTCTTGGATGCCTTCATTTTCCAATGTATCTGTCACACATTTGTGCATGGAATGTTGAGGAAGGCTTCCACTAAGGGAGTTATGACCTTGAAATTTATAGGCTGTTTCCTGTTCAGTTTGCATTAATAGTCTTCTTTTTGCATAAAATGACAGAGCCTAGAGCTGCTGCAGGTTGAAGTAGCATATACAGTGTGAAACATAGGCAAGATGCCGAAAATGTTCACTTTATTCCATAGCTTCAATTAGTATTTTTATCCTTGGACTGGAACGGCCCTGAAAAACTGTTTCATTTTTTCCCTCATTTATTAAATCAATGTTAAATAAGTGTAAAACTATGAATTAATGTTAAAAATATGAAATCACTTGTTGCATTTAAAATGCTTGCATAATGCACTCATATTATACCAATTTCATTCCATGTCTGCTCCCTGCAAAATTCCAGTTATTCAATGCTTCGCAATTCGAGTATTCTGTCTCTAATATTCATCCATCTCTTGCAAGATGGTAGCAAGATAGGGAGTGAAGGTGATGAAAATAGGCACATAGGATGCCTAATTTTTTGAATACTACAGCAACAAGAGTAATACTGAAAATGCATAAAACACTAGTTAGTTCACAGCTAGAGTGCTGCATATTATAGTTGTGACTGCAGTTCAGGAAGGATGTAATTGCTCGAGAGATGATTTATGAAGATGTTATTAGAGTGGAACATATTGGCAGCCAGGAAAGTTTGCTTCTTTATAAAAGAGAGGCTGAATAGATATTTCATTGAGATTTAGAGAACCAAGGTTGAATGAATAGGAATGACCTATTTCCTTTTATAGGGAGGGCAGTACCAGGAGAAGTAAATTTAAAGTCATTGGTAGATGATGCAAAGGGGAAAGGAGCAAAATGTTTTCACGTGGAGTGTCTTGGGGATCTGGTATTCACTGCCTGATAGGATGACACAAGAAGGAATAAAAACAAAATTAGATTCAATTCTTTGACAAATAATTTAATGATCATGCCTCCATGCTCTGGGGAAAGAGAATTAGATTGACTTACAACCCTCGGAGAGAAAAAAAATCTCCGAATCTTAAATGAGAGACCTCTTTTTTTTCTTTTAAACTCTGTTCCATGGTATTTCTCAAAATGGGAAGCATCCTTTTAGCATCCACCCTACCAATGATGTCAGGCTCACTGGCCTGTAGTTCCCTGGCTTGTCTTTGTTACTTTTCTTAAACAATGGAACAAAATTAGCCCCCCTCCAGTCTTCTGGAACTTCACCAGTGGCTAAAGATGAAGCAAAAATCTCTGCAAGGGCCTCTGCAATTTCTTCCCCAGCCCCCACAATGTCTGAGGATGGACTTGATCGTGCCCAGGGATTTATCCACCTTAATGTGATCTAAGGCTGCAAACACCTCCTCTCTGGTAAGGTGTATGTGGTCCAAGACATCCCCACTTGTTTCCCTTATTTCCTTAGCATCCATGATTCTCTCCACAGTAAACACTGAGGAGAAATATTCATTAAAAATCTGCCCCATCTCCTGTGGCTCCACAAATAGAAGGCCATGCTGATCTTTAAGGGGACCTATTCTCTCCCTAGACACCCTTTTACTCTTAATATAGCTACAGAACCTCTTGGGGTTATCTTTAACCTTATCTGCCAGATCCATCTCATACCCTCTTTTGCTCTTCTGATTTCCCTCTTAGGTGTGCTCCTACACTTTTCATAATCATCTAGAGATTCACTCGAGCCCAACTGCTTAAACCCAATGTATGCCTTCTTCTTTTTCCTGACCAGAGCCTCATTATCCCTCATCAGCCAGGGATTCCAAAATCTGCCAGCTTTTCCCTTCACCCTGAGAGGGACATACTGTCCCTGGATTCTTGATATCACACTTTTAAATATTTCTACATATTTCTTATATCTCTAAAGTTCTCCTTCATTCTTCTAAATTCCATTGGATAGAAGTGCCTAATGTCCAAGCTATCCTCATAGGATTACTACCTCAACCCCAGGAATTAATTGAGTGAATCTTCCCTTAACAGTTTCTCATGTAATTAGATCCTTTCTTAAATAAGAAATCCAAACCTGTACATACTATTCCAGAGATAGTAGGAACTGCAGATGCTGGAGAATCTGAGATAACAAGGTGTAGAGCTGGATGAACACAGTAGGCCAAGCAGCATCAGAGGAGCAGGAAGGCTGACATTTTGGGCCTAGACCCTTCTTCAGAAAACTTTTTCATCCAGCTCTGCACCTTGTTATCTCATACTATTCCAGATATGATTTCCCCAATGCCTTGTACAATTTTAGCAAAACATCTCTGTTTCTATGTTCCATTTTCCTTGCAATAAATAGAATTTCATTTACCTCCTTAATCACTTGCAACGCCTGCATGTTATGATTTTGTGATTCATGTAGCAGAACACCCAATAGGTCTGCACCTCAGAGTCTTGCAATCTTTCCTGATTTAAATAATATGCTGTTTGTTTTTCTATTCTCCCTGCCAAAGTGAACAAGTTTGCTTTTACCCACATTGCTCTCCATCAGCGAGATTTCTACTGACTCACTTAACTTTTGCAGCATTTGGAAATAATCCTATTCCTACATCCTACATTCTTAGCATCATAGATAGTAATTGGGAATTCCATGCATTGTGCATACAATCAATTAATATTAATATTTAATGAGACAGTGTGTTATGTTTAATACACAACCCGCCTTGATCCTCAATTCATTTGTACCTGTCAGTAAAAACATGGTTATTTATATTTCAAGTATAAAAGGAGAGGCTATTAGGAAAAGATCAGAGATATTATCAAAAGATAAATTGATACAGTCAAAATTACAGGATAAAGCCATGGGCGTGAATGGATCTGCACATACCGAAAGTAGCTTGGGACAAAAGATGAAACTTGTATTTAGAAGGGGAAATTGGAAGAGAAATGGGGCCAGAACTTTGGCATACTCCTAAACTGACTCTCATATTTCAAACAAAAGAACAAATCCAGGGAACTGTGGACCCTAAATTTAGCTTAGATAATAAAACTTTGTTTTTACTCAAAAATGTAGGGGAAAAATATCTAGAATCCAAATATATAGCAAAGATTAGATATCACAGATGGAAAAATAATATTATCTTTGATTAAACATGTTTAATTCTTTGAAGATGTGACATAAAAAGTCAACAAGAGATAGATACAGTGTATGTACTACATTCAAACTTTCAAAAGACCTTAGATAATGTAGACCAACTAGAATATTTAATTATGTGGCATTGCTAGACAGAACCCAGAATACATAACAAAATAGTTACAAAACAGATAACCCAGCATGGATTAAAGGCAATTTACTCAGACAGGTAAAAAGTGGGAAATGTTTCACAGGAATCTGTGCTGGAATTTATGTAAATGATTTCGATAAGTAACCAGAAATTTGTGAAAACAACTAATTTGGAGGCATAAGTCCTATGGGGGGAACACTGCAACAAAATGTAAAATATGAACAACATTCAGAATGGGTGATTAAATAGCACATTATTTGAAGAACATCGGAAATAGGCACAAAAGTGGACCATTTCCATCCTTCAATCCTGGTCCATCATTTGGCAGGTTCATGGCTGATCTTCTAAGCCTGAAGCCACCTTCACGCACCATTTGCATTCCCTTTAATTCCCTTTGAACCCAAAGGTTTATTGACCTTTGTCCTAAATAATTTGTGACTGTGTACATCTAACAAAGAATTCAAAGACCTAAACACTGAGTGGGAAAATTTCCTGTTATCTCAGACCTAAATATTCAGAAGAAATAGGGAACCATCTACTCCTTATAAAGTAAGAAACTAATTGGGGCAAAGTCGCAAAGAGACCTGGGCATATGGATGCAAAAACAATTATACTTTTTTTATATCCTTGGCTAGACAACACTGTAGTGAGCACATTTCTGGTCTCAAAAAGGATACAGCAATATTGGAAAATGCTGGGAAAATACTCTGCCTGGTAGTTGACATGGTGGTCCATCAAACTGCCAGAGGATCACAGAAACTGATGTTTTAGTCTTTTTATTTTTGTTTGTCTTGGCAACAAATGCAGAAGAGCAAACACCAATTCCAAAAAGCCGAATGTACATGTAAAATGCAGTGGCCATTGTAAACAAATCATGATTTGCAAATATATTGGTAAGTTGCTGAGCTAGCAGTGTAGAGTCTCTTTTTGAGATAATTGGTCCTCAAATAAAAATCATAAGTGGTAAACTTTCTTTAAGATGAGACAGGAGATGTTATAAAAGTTGAAGACAGCAAATCATCCCCCTCAGTCCACAGATATGCAGGTGAGGTGGCTTAGCCATGCTAACTTGCCCTGAAATGTCCAGGGGTGTGTAGGCTAGTTGGGTTAACCGTGGTAAGTGCAGGGCTAAAGGGACAGAGTGGGATAATCTTTGGAGGGTTGGTGCAGACTCAGTGGACCAAATGGCCTCATTCTGCACTGTAGGGATTCTATGATCCATCGGTGGTCTAGGGCACGTTTGAGAAGCAGCGTTAGAGAGTTGGGGATGATTGAGTGAGGGGTGCGCAGACATTATTCAGCATGTAATTTATTTTGTCCTTGTTTTATATTCTGTTACAAATTTTGATGTTTGTATTTCTAAAGATGAACAGCCTATGTAAACACATCACATTTATTAACATCCTTCTGCCTGTGGTGATGTCCGCAGTCGCTGCACTTCTAGAGATGTTGCAGTTACAATATGATGAGTTGAAATGACAGTAACCTGTTTCCACAAAACTGTAAGCATCAATTATGATGAAATAAATTAACAAGAAGTGTGACAATACGCAATGTTTAAATATAGATAGGCTATGAAAGCTCATTTAAAAAAGTCTTGGTTCTTAAGACCAAGAAAGTTAACAGCAATAAATGTTGAAATTGTTAGAAAAACAGTGTAATCCTATATAAAAACTGAAAGAACTGCAGATGCTATAAATCAGGAACAAAAACAGAAGTTGCTGGAAAAGCTCAGCAGGTCTGGCAGGATCTGTGAAGAAAAAATCAGAGTTAACGTTTCAGGTCCGGTGACCCTTCCTCAGAGCTAGTCCAGTTAGGAGGAACGGTCACTAGACGCGAAACATTAACTCTGATTTTTTTCTTCACAGATGCTGCCAGACCTGCTGAACTTTTCCAGCAACTTCTGTTTTTGTGCAGTGTAATCCTATATCCAGTTGTTTTTGTGTGCATTACTCACTTTCAGTATTTTTAAACACACAGAGGATATGAATTTTGTGTAAATGTTTGTATATTTGTGTTCTGATCCTTATTTGATAAAAGTCATGCTCATGCATTTTATGGATATTTATTTAATGGCAAAAAACTGTACACTATTCATTCTATGCTAAGCACATAGTACTACAGAATGCTACAAATTGCTTTGGGGTTTGAATTTAGTGTTTATTTGTTGAAGTGGTGCTGTCACTTAATTGGACAATCTTGTGGACTGATAATTGTGCAAAAAATACTCTAAGATACTGATGGCAACATTCTGATATGACACAAAGCAGTTTGAAGAATTTGATCAAAGATTTGTTCAAGCAATAACTTTGAACAGCAGTTTGGTGATTGTATTTTCATTCCTTCCTCTGTTTAGAGATGAGATTAAATCCATTGCAGGACTCATTCTCAGGTCTTGGGTATGCTGCTTTCATTAAAGACATTGATTGTCCACCCTTCTTTACCCTGGTGGAACTGAAGAGGGCAGTGAACAGTCCATTACATTTCAGTGGGAATGGAGCCAAAGGCCATATTGGGTAAACCTTCTCTTCTGGACTGGGGAAGTCTCCTTCCTTAAAAGGAAATGAGGGAATCAGTTGGGTTTTACAACACTTCAGCTGCTTCATGGCTGCTTGTGCTGATGCTAGCTTTTGATCTCAAGATTTTTAAACTAATCTCAAATTCTCAAACTCAAACATGGTCCTGTATAAAAGTGGGTTGAATGCATTAATTGTAAACTGAATATGTTTAATCTTCATATTCAGATTTTTTGAAGATGTATTTAAGAATCAAGAGAAAACTTTCTTTTATGAAGAAAAGAATTGTTTAAAGACATTAAAGCTGAAGCCAACTTCTGCTAAAGTTGAATTTTGGAGCAATAATTGGATAGAACTTAGAACTGTACAACATAGGAACAGGCCCTTCAGCCCACAATGTTGTGCTGAACATTACGCCAAATTAAATTAATCCCTTCTGCCTGCCCTTGTTGATATCCGTCCATACCTTGCACAATCACGTGCCTATCTAAAAGTGTCGTAAATGCTCCTATCATATCTGCCTCCACCGCTACACCTGCAAGTACGTTCTAGACTCCTACCACTCTGTGTAAAAAACTCACTCCTCACATCTCCTTTGAACTTTCCCTCTCTCGTCTTAAATGTCCCTAGTTTTAGACATTTCGACTCTGGGAAAAAGTCTCTGCATCTCATAATTTTATAGACATCTATCAAGTCTCCCTCCAGCCGCCATTGCTCCAATGAAAACAACCTGAGTTTTTCTAGCCTGTTCTTATAGCTCATATCCTCTAATTGAGGCAGCACTCTGGTAAATCTCTTGTGCACCCTCTCCAAAGCCTCTACATCATTCCTGTAATGTGATAACTAGAATTGAATGCAGTACTAAAATGTGGCCTAACCAAAGTCTTATAAAGCTGCACATGACGTCCTGACTCTTGTACTCAATTCCCCAACCAATAAAGGTAAGCATGCCATACCTTCGTTACCACCCTATCTACATGCATGGCTACTTTCAGGGAGCTCTGGATTTGAACCCCAAGCTCCCACTGTACATCAATGCTATTCAGGTCCTGCCATTAACTGTATACTTTTCCTTAACATTTGAACTTCCAAAGTGCACCACCATACATTTACCCCAATTAAAATTCATCTGCCATTTCTCTGCCAATATTTGCAACTGACCTATATCCCATTGTATCCTTTGACAAAGTACTATATTATCCACAACTCAACCCATCTTTGTATCATCTGCAAACTTACCAACCCACATTTTCATCCAAGTCATTTATGTATATAGCAAACAGCAGACGTCCCAGTTCAGATCTCTATGGAACACTACCAGTCATGGACCTTCAGCCTGAGAAACAACCTTCCATCATTACCTTCTCCCTTCAATGGACAAGCCAAATCTGTATCCACGCAGTCAAATCTCCGTGGATCCCATATATGCACCAAGAGGGACCTTTGTCAAAAGCCTTACTAAAATCCATGTGGATAACATCCACTGCTCTACCTGCATTGATCACCTTTGTCACCTTCTTGAAAACTTCAATCAATTTAATAAGACATGACCTGCTCTGCACCAAGTCATGCTGACTGTCCCTTAATTAGGCAATGCTTTTTCAAATGCGCGTAGATTCTATCCCTAAGAATTCTCTCCAATAGCTTCCCAACCACCGATGTGAGACTCAGTGGCCTATAGCTTCCTGGATTATCCCTACTTCCCTTCTTGAATAGAGGAACAACATTAGCTACTTGCCAGTCCTCTGGGACCTCTCCAGTGGCTAATAAGGATATAAAATCTTGGTCAAGTCCCCGCCAATTCCCTCTCTTGCCTGTCTCAATAACCTGGGGTAGATTCCGTCAGGCCCTGGGGATTTATCCACCTTAATGCTCTCCAAGAGATCCAACACCACTTCTTTCTTGATCTCAAAATGCCCGAGCCTATTAGCATGCCCCACACAAATTTCACTATCCTCCGTATCCTTCTCCTGGGCGAATACTAATGCAAAGTGCTCATTTAGGATCTCACCCACATTCTCTACCTCCAAGCACAAGTTCCCTCCTTTATCCTTGAGTGGTCCTACCTTCTCCATGTTTATACTCTTGTTTTTAATGTATGTATACAATGCCTTGGGATTCTCTTTTACCCTATTTTCCAAGGTCATTTTCTGGTCAGTTCTTGCTCTCCTAATTCCCTGCTTGAATTCATTCCCGTTTTCTTTATATTCCTCATGGGCCCTGTCTAATTTTAGCTTCCTAAACCTTACATTTGCTTCTATTTTGCCTTTTGACTAAATGCATAAATTCCCTCAATGACCATGGGTCCCTTACCTTGCCATCCTTGTCCCTCCTCCCTACTGGAACATGCTAGTCCTAAACTCTTATCAGCAGGTCTTTAAACACTTCTCACATGTCAAATATGGGCATGCCTGATAACAGTTCCTCCCAATTAACACTCACTAGCTCCTGCCTAATGCTGATATAATTTGCCGTTTCCCAATTTCGTACCTTGTCATAAGGTCCAGACTTATCCTTACTCATGGCTATCTTAAAACTTAAGCAGTTGTGATCACTGTTTCCAAAATGTGTGACTCCTGAAAGGTCAGTCACTGGCCAGGCTTATTAGCCAGTATAAGGTCCAGTATGACCCCTCCTCTAGTTGGACTATCCACATCCTGTTTCAAGAAACCCTGTTGATGGACTTAACAAATTCTGCCCTGTCTAAGTCTCTGGCTCTGAGGGAGTCCAAGTCAATATTGGAGAAGTTAAAGTCACCCACTATGCCAACTCTGTTTTTATTGCATCACTCTCTAAACTGCCTATATATTTGTTCCTCAGTATCTCAGTGGCTGCTGACGGGCTGATAGTATAATCCTACCAGGAAAGAGACTCAAAAGCAGGACATCAATCCGGTAATTTCTGGGTTACTAACAGTGCCATGTGCTACTGAGGCAAGGAATAGAAAGATAGGACAGATGAACACCTGGCTAAGGACCTGGTGCAAGGGGCAGGGTTACACGTTTTTGGATCATTGGAACTTCTTCTGGAGCAGGGATGACCTGTAAAAGAGGGATGGGATGCATCTAAACTGGAGGGGAACCAGTACCCTCACAGGGAGATTCACTAGTGTTACTCAGAAGGGTTTAAACTAGAGTGGTAGGGAGCTGGGAACCAGAGCAGGAGGTCACCAATTGGAGGGGTTGAGGGGAAGGTACATCTTAAGACCAGTAAATCAGAAAGAAAGAACAGGCAGAGACAGGTAAATGAACACGATGGTACGAATGGGCTGAAATGTGTTTATTTCAGTGCAAGGAGTGTTATAAGTGAGGCAGATGAGCTTGGAGCCTGGATCAGTACATTGGACTGTGATGTTGTCGCCATTACAGAGACTTGGTTGAGAGAGGGGCAGGAGTGGCTGCTCAACGTTCCAGGTTTTCGTTGTTTTCGATAAGATGGAGAAGAAGGTAAAAGAGGTGGAGGAATTGCATTACTAATCAGGGAGAATGTTACATTTGCACTCAGAGAGGACATACTGGAGGGTTCATCCACTGAGACATTATGGGTAGAGCTAGAAAAATAAGATGGGCGCAATCCTGTACTCACTCTGCAGGACCTCATCCTTCTCTCTACCTATGTTGTTGGTACCAATGTCGACAATGACCTCTGGCTGCTGGACAGATGTAGTCAGGAGTAGGTGATAGGTCTAGATGTTATCATTTTGGAATTTTGGCCATGTTGTGCCATATGCAGTTGCCAGTGGCTGTAGCCAACAGCACTGAACAGACAAGTGCTTCTTTTAAATTTAAGTGAGACACATTTTTTTCCCGTACAGGTAGACAGACAATGATAGCACCCAGGTGACATTTGCAGTCAGTTTGCAAATAGAGCATCTAATATCACTTATGAGAACTCAAGTCTTTGTGCCAATGGTTAGACATTGTACATTACTGGCAGAAGAGGAAGCTACCATAACCATCTGGTTTGGAAAGAGAAATACATTTTATTGCATTTTATAAAGTATCTTCACCACAAATAGCCCACTCAAAGCACTTTATGCTAATGAAGTATATTTGAAGTTCAATCATGTTGATATATAGGAAATGCAGGAGCCAAATTTCACACAGAAAACTCATGCAACAACAGTGTAGTAATGGCTAGATAATTTGTTTCTATGATATTGACTGAGGGATAAATATTAGCCAGGACACAAAATAGCTTTTACCTGCTCTTGTTCAGAGTCATCTCTTTTATCTTGTCATGTTTGAATGTCTAGTCTGAAAGACAGCACCTCCAACAGTGCAGTATTCCCCAAGTACTGTGCTCAGTTTCAGACATCACTTTTGCTACAGCCACGATTTGAGTTCAGATTCCTCAGGTTCCACTTATGGAGCGAATGACCACATTTTCCTTGGTCTGTCTCACGGCCTGTCCTTAAGTGGTTGAATATCATTCACATTTTGTGTGGAAGGTTGAAACCTGAAATGTCAACACTTGGATCAGTTACCAGGTTACACCTAATGATGTTTACAGTCAAAACAGGAGCCATAGAGAGATGGAGCTATGGCCAATTTGTACGGTGTGGAGTATGTTCCAGATGGAACTGAAGGGTTTCAGACAGGCACCTGGGCTTTTCGAAGTTCCTGTGCCAATAGTGGCACTTTGTAAGCTATCATCAGTTGAGTTCTTTGAGGAGGACTGTGGACTTCAGGAGGTTAAACAGGAAGCCTTACCACATCCTAGAAATAATCGTGATGACTTCCTGGAGGTGAATATCTATTATGTTTGTCTAGCAGCTCTTGAGGAGATCCAGCAGCAAGTACTCTCTTGTTAGGTAGATCTGGGTGAGTGAAGCAGTGTTTAGTGAATTGTCTTTGCTGATGGTACCCAGCAGTTTCTATACAAAATTCACTCGCATCTTGACTTTGGCTCTGGTGTTCATGAGTTCTTTCCAGCAGGTCAGCGTATGGTTAAGATTGATGCCAAGACATTTTGGCTTTAGGCAATGAGTGAATGTTTGACCGTTGAACTAGATGTGAAGCTGTTCAGCCAGATGACTAAAATGAAAGCCTTGGCAGTGAGTGGTTGAAGCGTCCGTTTTCTGAAAGAGGTTTCCACTGGCCATAGACCTTCAATGGATATTCTTAAATGTTTCTTTATCCTGGAAAAGCCAATGCTGAGCCATCAGCATTTGTGAACAGATCTAGTTCTGTGGGAGGGAGTTTGCTAGTATATTTGACGGACAGATCTGGTATGTGAAGACTGATCCCTGTAGAGCTTGGTGTTGGTTGTGTGTGAGTGGTTGCTGGTTGTTCAGTCAGTGTTGTTGGTTGACAATGGAGTCAATTAATTTTTAAATGAGCAGATTGTTTTCGGAGTGTTTCAGCAGCTGTACACTGTGCGCAATGTTGTATTAGCACAGGGTAATTGAAAGGATTTTCCTTTCTATAGATCTTTCTACAATCTGGCCTCAATATGGGTCAGCGCCAGGTCCTGCATGGAGAAGTTGTGTCAGTGTGAAAACCTGCTTGTTGCATTGGTCATCACTGCATCCTGGATGGGATTCAATTTGTTTAGCAGGAGGTATCCCAGGACCTTATGTTATTGAGAACAGGGTAGTAGGGCAGGAGAGCTGCATGGATCATTGAATGGTTTCTTTTGTTTGGCAATGTCTAATATTTTGGATTGAAGACAAATCTTTGGAATGATACCTGCCTGTGAGTGTTGATAAACAATTTTGTTAGCCATTTCCTTCTCTGAGATCCCATGTCCTTTGGGAATTTTGGATAAATCCCATGGACTCCTGCTGTTTTGCCTGACTGGATTGCTGTCAGGGTGCTGTCACTTCTTGTGTGTAAGAATTGGGAAGTCTGACATTGGGCAGCCTTGGGCTGTTTTTAGATGTCCATTTATCTTCCCTGCAAGCTTCTCTGAGCTGATTAGGAGCTGTGAAATCGCAGCATCAGCATCGATTCTGATCTGCTGATCTGGTTGTTACTCAACTGCTCGCAGGCAATGCAAGAGCTTCCATCTCTTTCAGCTTGATTGTGTAAAGTTAATCTTTACCGCTGTTTCCCACTATCTCATGAGGTATCCTTTAGCATAGGACTAGAGGAGTACTGTTATCGCATCAAAGCGTTAATTTTCCCTGTATTCATCCTGGAGTCATTCACCTTCCAGGATCCAGCAAGGGATGAAAGATTCTCTGAAAACCCTGGAAACAAACATTGGACTTCCAATCTGAAGGATTAAGTGAAGCGGTTGGAGTTTTTGTAAAGGTGTGAGATCTTCTTACTGATGGTTTCTAACTATCTCATGGAAGAATCCTAGCTACCCTTTCACAGACTCAAATGTAGTTTTAGCTTTGAGTTTATGAAAGGCAGTTTGAGACCATTGCAAGCAAGGCTGGGTGATGATGTGCTTTGGGAAAGATGGACAGCATTTGTCAGAATACATCAGCCAATGGCTGTTGCCGTCTTAGATCATGAAAATCAGTTCAGTGATGTGTCTTTTACTTGGTAAAATGGAACCAGGCTACTTTGCACTGGACTCAAATTTTAGGTGACACATGTTGTGTGGATCCCTATTACAGTGGGATCAAATGATCAGAGCCGCAGAGATTTTGGCCCTGCAAGGCTGTTTACTCACCCCCTTACTATACTCCTTATACGACTGTGTGGTCGAATTCTGCTCCAACTCCATTTTCAAGTTTGCTGATGACACCACCGCAGTGGGTTGGATCGTAAACAACGATGAGACAGAGTACAGGAAAGAGACAGAGAGGTTAGTGGCATGGTGTAAAGACAACAATCTCTCTCTCAATGTCAGCAAAATGAAAGAGCTGATCATCAACATTAGGAAGCAGAGTGGAGGACACGCTCCTGTCAATGGTGCTGAGGTGGAGATGATTGAGAGTTTCAAGTTCCTAGGAGTAAAGACTACCAACAATCTGTCCCTGTTTATCCATGTCGACACTATGGTTAAGAAATCACACCAATGCCTCTACTTCCTCAGAGAACTAAGGAAATTCAGCATGTCCACAAAAACTCTTATCAACTTTTATAGATACACCATAGAAAGCATTCTATCTGGATGTATCACAGCTTGGTATGCAAACTGCTTTGCCCATGATGGCAAGAAAATTACAGAGTTATGAACACAGTCTGGTTCATCACGCAAACGAGCCTTCCATCCATTGACTCTGTCTATAATTCCCACTGCCTCAGGAAAGCAACCAATATGATCAAAGATTTCCCCCACCCTGGTTATTCTCTCTTCCATCAGGTAGAAGATGCAGAAGTTTGAAAACATGTACCAACAGATTCAAGAACAGCTTCTTCCCTGCTATTATCAGAGTTTGAACAGGTCTCTCATATATTGAAGATGATCTTTCTGTACATTTTCACTGTAGCTGTAACACCGTATTCTGCATTCGGATCTGTTACCCTGATGTAGTTGTGTATGGCATGATTTGCCTGGATAGCACTTGAAACAATACTTTTCGCTTATTCATGGTATACGTAACAATTATAAATCAAATCAGATCAAGAAAGTAGCATTCTCTATGTAACACGTAATCATTGTGAAACTGCTAATTGTGTAGGAACCCATTTATACACATAACATTGATGCTTGTTTAAGCATAGCGAAAATATGTTCCAATTTACACTTAAACAGACATAATTCCATAACTGTATACATGGAAGGCAGTTTTTGCATCAGAAAGTCAGAGGTTCATCTGAACATAGAACATAGAACAGTACAGCACAGTACAGGCCCTTTGGCCCACGATGTTGTGCTGAACTTTTACCCTAAACCTAAGGTCTATCTAACCTCTACCGCTACCTTATACTATCATCCATATGCCCATCTAATAGCCGCTTAAATGCCCCTAATGAGGCCAACTCAATTACCCTCTCCGGCAATGCATTCCACGTCCCGACCACTCTCTCAGTAAAGAACCTACCTCTGACGTCTCCCTGATATCCACCTCCTTTCACTTTAAAACTATGTCCCCTCGTAAAAGCTACCTCCACCCAAGGAAAAAGTCTCTGGCTGTCTACTCTATCTATACCTTTAATCATTTTGTACACCTCTATCAAGTCACCTCTCATCCTTCATCGTTCTAAAGAGAAAAGCTGTAGCTCTCTCAACCTTTCCTCGTAAGACCTTCCGTCCATTCCAGGTAACATCCTGGTAAATCTCCTTTGCACCTTTTCCAACGCTTCCAAATCTTTCTTGTAATGAGGCGACCAGAACTGGACACAATACTCCAGGTGTGGCCGAGCCAGGCTTTTGTATAGCTGAAGCATAACTTCACGGTTCTTGAACTCAATCCCTCTATTAATGAAAGTTAACACATCATACGCGTTCTCAACAACTCTATCCACCTGGGTGGCAGCTTTCAGGGAACTGTGAACATGAACCCCAAGATCCCTCTGCTCCTCCATACTGCCAAGAATCTTTCCGTTAACCCTGTATTCTGCTTTCAAGTTTGCCCTTCCAAAATGAATCACCTCACACTTTTCAGGGTTAAACTCCATCTGCTACTTCTTGGCCCAGCTCTGCATCCTATCAATATCCCTTTGTAACCTAGAACAGCCCTCTGCACTGTCCACAACGTGACCCACCTTCGTATCGTCCGTGAACTTGCTAATCCACCCTTCCACTCCTTCATCCAAATCATTTACAGAAATCACAAATAGAAGAGGACCCAGAACAGATTCTTGTGGTACACCACTCGTAACTGAGCACCTTATCCATAATACATTCCAAATCACAACAAATCGCTGCGCAAGAAATGTGTTCCCTTTTCAGTTCCTATTTTAAAATTCCAGCTTTTTAACCAAATTCAAGCAACATCATTCACCATGGTGAGATTTGAACCCATGTCCCGAGGATATTAGCACCCATTCAGCAACACTGTTAGTGAGCGTCTTAGCTTTGATTTGATGTTATGCTTTCTGAAGAGAACCATGGCTATCAGAATCAATTGTACAAATTTAACAAAATGTTTGGGACAGGGTTTTGATTCACAGTATCATAGAATACTTCCAGTGTACAAGCAGGCCATTCAGCCTTAGAGTCTGCACCAACCATCTGTACAGCACCCCATACAGACCCAGCTCCCTACCCTATCCCTGGAATCCCACATTTAGCCTAGCCTACACTTCCCTGCACACTACAGACAATTGAGTGTGGCCAATCCTGTGTAATTTTGGACTGTGGCAGGAAACTGGAGCACACAGCAGTAACCCATGCACACACAGGGGGAGCATGCACACTCTGCATAGACAGTCGCCCAAGGCTGGAATTGAACCGAGGTCCCGGGTGCTGTGGAGCAACAGTGCTAAACACTGCCATCTTACTGCTCATTTGTGGACATCACTTCACGAGGATGTTTTCCATTTAGAAATTAACAGGTGAAACAAGCATTGGACAGAGAATGTTTTAAAAACACAATGTTCTGCAATGTGTTTAGCTTTCTTCTGCATTCCACAGAGCTCCACTTTGCAGGGCTGGATCAAATGGACAATGTCCAGCACTGATTCAAGTGTCACCTCTGTAATGATATTAGCACATAACCGCACACTCACGTGACAGCTTTCAGTAAACCGTGCGCTGCAAAATTTCTTCACTGATCCAGAAAACACACACATAACAGGCTGGTTAGAGCTGGAACACTGTTAGATATTTCGTCACTCACTTGGTTTCTGGGTCCACTGTTTTTTGTCATTTATGTAAATAATTTGGATGAGAATATAGGAGGTGTGGTTAGTAAGTTTGCAGATGACACCAAAATTGGTGGTGTTGTGGACAGCCAAGAAGGTTACCTCAGAGTACAAAGGAACCTTGATCAGATAGGCAGGTGGACCAAGGAGTGGCAGATAATTGAGAGGTGCTGCATTTCGGAAAGGCAAATTACTGCCGGACTTATACACTTAATGGTGAGGTCCTGGGGGGAGTTGCTGGACAAAGAGACCTTGGCGTGCAGGTTCATAGTTCCTTGCAAGTGGAGTTGCAGATAGACAGGATAGTGAGGAAGGCGTTTGGTATGCTTGACTTTATTGGTCAGTGCATTGAGCATAGGAGTTGGGAGATCATATTGCATACATACAGGACATGGGTTCGGCCACTGTTGGAATACTGCATTCGATTCTGGTATGCCTGCTGTAGGATGTTGTGAAACGTGAAAGGGTTCAGAAAAGATTTACAAGGGTGTTGCCACGGTTGGAGGGTTTGAGCTTCAGGGAAGAGGCTGAATAGGCTGGGGCTATTTTCCCAGATTATTGGAGGATGAGGGCTGGCCTTTTAAATGTTTATAAAATCATGAGGAGCATGGATAGAATGCATAACTAAGGCCTTTTCCCCAAGGTGGGGGAGTCCAAAACTAGAGGGTTCAGATTTAAGGTGAGAAGGGAAAAGCTTTAAAAGGGACGTAGGAGCAATGTTTTCACACAGAGGGAGGTGTGTGTATGGAATGAGCTGCCAGAGGAAGTGGTAGAGTCTGGTATAATTGCAACATTTAAATATGAATTGGAAGGGTTTAGAGGGATATGGGCCAAATGCTGGCAAATGGGACTAGATTAATTTAGGATCAAAATTAGAATTTGCTTGAAAAGCTCAGTAGGTCTGGCAGCATCTGTGGAGAGAATCAGAGTTAACGTTTTGAGTTGACTGACCCTTCCTCAGAGCTTAGTTTAGGATATCTGGTCGGCATGGACTAGTTGGACCGAAGGGTTTATTTCCATGCTGTACAGCACTATGACTCTATGACTCTAATTGGGGATTACAGAGAGACAATCTGATTTGAGGTTAAAATCAGTTGCAAATAGTAACACTCCCTTGCTCAGGAAAGTTTCAAACCGTAGGCACAAACACAAGACTTTGGCAAAGGAAAAAATTTCTGGACAGTGCTTGACCACAGTGCATGCTCTATCCCTGTAACATCTTGAACTATCAATGGAGTGCAGAAAAGTCTGGAAATTGGACAAATGTAACTGGTGCCCAGGTTACTGCCACAGGGGAAAATGCAGATTTTCTCAGAAAATTGGCAAAGGTTTGCTTTGTGGCTTGTTTTTTTTCTTTATTCATTCTCAGGATGAGTGTCACTGGCAAGGTTGCATTTATTGCCCATTCTTAATTGCTCAGAGGGCAGTTAAGAGTCAGCCACATGGAATCAAATGTAGGCCAGACCAGGTGAGGATGGCAGTTTCCTTTCCTAAATGACATTAGTGAACTAGACAGGTTTTTCCTGACAATCAATAATGGATTCACATTCATCATTAGATTCTTAATTCCAGATATTTATTGAATTCAAATTCCACCATCTGCTCTAGTGGGATTCAAACCTGGGTCCCATAGAATCCCTAGAGTGTGGAAACAGGCCCTTCAGCCCAACAAGTCCACACCAAACCTCAGAGCATCCCACCCAGACCCATCCCCCTGAACACTACAGGCAATTTAGCATGGCCAATCCACCTAAACTGCACATCTTTGGACTGTGGGAGGAAACCCACACAGACACAGGGAGAATATGCAAACTCCACTCAGACAGTCACCCAAGGCTGGAATTGAACCCAGAGTTTATGGTGCTGTGAGGCAGGAGTGCTAACCACTGTGCCACCCCAATTAATCTGTGGATTAGTAGTCCAGTGATAATACCACTAGGCCATTGCCTCCCCTAGAAGAAGAGGAGTTGAGTTGTGGGTTGTGAGTTGAGTTATTTTACTTGAAGGACCTTCATGTCTAATCGTGGGGAAATTCAGTGCCACTTTGATGAATATTGGCCTCCCTCAAAACTGGACCAAACGTTTGTAACTCCACAAACAAGGGAATTTGGATAAAATACTCTCGAGTGACACATCATTTATTTACTTCAAAAGAGCAATGTTATTCTAAATCCGTAGAAAAACTGTTTGATCGAACGAAACCACCAGTCCCCATCTGTTTGAAAGTGTTGTGGGGGAATGAACCAAGATCCGGCCCCTCCACCGCGAGTCAAATTAACATCTCACTCCTTCCTGCGCTTTAATGAATGCTTCATTTCAGAAATTATTGCATGTCAGAGCAGGTAAGAGATGTTTCGACACCGTGAATGATTTTCTCGATGTGTTTTGGTTTGAAACGGGCCGGCCACATTGAATCATTCCACGTGGTAACCACCCAGAAAAAAAACAAAACAAGATCGTCTTGAAAAAAATCAGCGGATAGTGAGGGGGGGTGGAGGGATTTCACCTTGAAGTCCTCGATGAAGAAAACTGTTTCACCCTCTATTATCGGCTGCAGCAAAGGGCTTTACCGCTCGCTCACCCGTTAACAGGCAGCTTCTAGTTGTTGAGGCAAACAGCAGACTCCAGCGCACGCGGCTGATGGATATTTCAGGGGATAAGTACATTTCCGTCTGGCTAGCAATGTTTGCTAATAGTGCTAATGCTATACATAGCTATTAGAAACCAAATGGGTTATCATAAAACCGAAGAGCTACTCTTGTATAGATAGGTAACAGTCTACTGTGAGTTTAATATGTGCGTTTATTTATTACTTCTGTAAATTAGCATGATTTAAGACTCAATGCTCACAACAGATGTGCACTTGGAATATTTGTTACTATTAAACTTTAAACAGATGAGTATTTGGTTTCTACTTAGTGTAGAAATGGTCTGACATTAGTGTACCAAAATAAAATAATCTACAAAGAATTTCATTTTATCCTTGGATTCCTGCAGGATGTTTTATTCTGCTGTGACTTCTCATTTTTAAACAGACAATAAACAAATGACGCAATTTGAACATACACAATCTTTTCCCTTTTATCAGCATTAAAATTCTCTCACAAGGCATTATAACATTACAACATAGGTTTAAAAGAATCTTCAAGAGGTGTGTGTTTCCTATTCTTTTTCATTTTATGAAATGTCAGATGAATTTAACAACCAAGCTTATTTATGGTTAATCTTATCCCTTATCTTGCTTTGCATTACTCTCTTAAATGTTGCATTCCTGTTGTGATAAATGTAAAATGTTCTGTGGTTGAGTAAGTGACAGAGCTAATTAAACAGAGAATGACCAGGAAAGCCAATCTTGTGATACAACATGTGGAGGTAACAAATTGTGACTGTTCTGAACAGCAGTCAACCAAAGGAGGATCAGTGGAATGAAAATCCTTTGGTCAATATTTAAATCAGAGTTTAGTCATTCAGCAGGGCTTAATTACATGCCATACAGCCGAATAAAATACTTCTTGATGCCTTGATGACATAAATCAGTGTTGACGTCTGTGTTCTTGCCAGTTCACATTTCAAAATCAAATTTAGTGGACTACTTAATATTAAATTGACCAATATCTACTGACAGTGTGCAAACTTGAAAGAGAAGACTACCTATTCTGTAACTGGCTTAGTTCATTTTACTCCATATCTCTTTTACATACTTGATATCCTGGATCAACTTTACTGATCTATGAGACAATAAGACACAGATATACATATTCCCTGATTCATCCAATCTGTCATATTAACTTTATGAATACATCATTCTTAGTAGCATTTAATGCTGTAACCTTCATAGAAAATAAATAGGACAATATATTTCCTTGAATCATTCAATTATCCTTGCACCCTGCAGCAATGTAACTATCAGTAATACTGCAAAGGTCAAAAATGCACTAACTTCTTTCATGAAAAATTGATGTGTCTCAGTCAAATGGCTCACATTTATCAAGCCTGCAAAATGTATGCTACAGTGAAGATTTAAAGATTTCCATTTGTTTCACATTAATGTAAAGATACTGCAATGCAATATATTATCAATCTGTATTAACAAATAAATTTTTAACATACGAATCAGTGTTTGTCTGATTGATAGTATGAAGTTTACTTTATTTATCTGCTAATGTGATTAAAGATGTAAAGTTTTTCACCTCAAAATTTAAAAGAATGTATAATACATTCGTTTATGTCACCTTTGATGTATAAATGTTACACTTTTTGATGAAATATATAAAGCTCAAGTTTTCAGTAAGGTTGAAAAGAAACTAAGAAAGAACATATAACAGCTTCCCTAACAGAAGACATCACAAGATGTTTTGCAGCCACTGCTATACTTTTGAATCATTCATTGCTGTAACATAGCAAGTATGGAATGCTTTTGTGGTGCAATGATAGTGTCCTATTTCTGAGCTAGGAAACTCAGGTTCATGTCCCACCAGCTCCAGAGAAGTGTCGTGACACGTCTGATCAGGTTGATTAGAAAAATATCTGCAGTAAGTGCAGCAATTTGTACTTACTAAGATTCTACAAGCAACAACGTAATCATTTGTAAGAAGGGCACAGACAACCTGCTCCTGGTTACTAGCGTGTAAAGTTGTAAAATAAGAACAAAGAATGCTGCAAATACTCAGTGCATCAGAAAACATCTGAAATTTTAACCAACCTGATCTGTTCGTTCTGTTGCTCTCCATACGTGTTCAGTATCCTGCTGAGTATTTCCAGCATTTCTGCCTTAACATCAGATTTTCTGCATCTGCAGTATTTAAATTTTTGTAACTAATTTTTGCTTTTGGCCAATGAACTGTGTTTTTCAGCATCACATGAATTATATAATACTAATTCAATTTCTGCATTTTTTTAAAAAATGGCTGCTATTCTCTCAAATACAAGTTCTATACTTTAAAATCCAGCTGGGATCTATACACATTGTATTTCAAATTGGATGAGAATATGATTTTAATGTTAAAAACACAGATGTCAAGAGAGCTGTGGATCATTAGTGCATCAATGGACTTCCAGCATTATAAGCACAAGTTTGTAGCCATGATTTTCCACTTAATGCAGTGCAATTTAATCAGTACACTGTAGTGGAATTATAATCATTTCTAAAATAAAAGCAGAGTGAGAAATACCAGGCATTAACACTACATATCTCACATCTCATAGACTAGAACCCCCACATTGTGGAAACAGGCCATTTGGCCCTAAAAATCCTCACAGACCTTCCGAAGAGCATCCCACCCAGACCCATCTCCCTGCCCTATTCCTGCATTTCCCATGGCTAAGGCACCTAACCTACACATCCCTGGACACTATGGACAATTTAGCATGGCCAATCATTCCTGCTCCTATGATGCCGCTTGACCTGCTGTGTTCATCCAGCCCCATGCTTGTTATCTTGGACATAAGTTGATTTTGTTTTTCTAAATCCTTGCATATTACTGCTGATGGTTGATACAAGTCTTTGCATCTTTTTAATTATATATAGGTCTATAAATAGGGTTGTCAGTTATTTATAAATATAAGAAAGCATCAAGTATATATATTGTAGAATTGCAGAAGATGAAAGAACAGCTTCCAGTTTTCAAACTTGTCATTGAGCAATGATATTAAATTTCATCTAAACTGCATTGGTAACATTGTAAGCCAACTCAAAGTGTTTCTGAGGAGCATAATCAGACAAGTATTGACATCCATCCATATAATGAGATAATTGGGCAGGTTACCAAATGGTTGGTCACACGTCTAATTTATAGAAGTATCTCAAAGGGAGAGAAGAACTAAAAAGAAACAGACAGATGAAGGGAGGAAATTCCACAGCTTAAGGACAAGCAAAGCAAACACAGCATGAAACAGCAAAGGAAGTTGAGGACACAGAAGAGGCCGGTTTTGAAGCTCCATACAATGAATGTTAGTATTTAACATCTCCAGTTTTTATATGTGGTAAATAAAATGATTGAGGAATTAAAGATCTGTTGTTTGTAATGGTCAATAGTTTATTGTAATCCTTTTACTTTTCACACAATTATATCACAGGAAGACTGGTAGATAAATGTAGATCTAAATAAAATGCCTCTAGAAGTTTATAAGCCTGCCCTGAAGCCTTTTCCCCCCATTTGCTTTTGTTTCGCCAATAAAACTTAACATCTGGGTGGTATTTATTGATGGCAGAACACATGGAACAGACACAGTTCAGTAAAGCAAATCATTTTTCAAAATCAGTCAAGCATGTAAAAATGTCAAACATCATATCAGTGAGAAAACCATGCAACTGTAAGGGCGTTTTACTTCAATGTTGGGTACTGTGGTTTTTAAAGGAGGTGTAAAACATTTGATTGGCAGTTGAAACGACAGTTCAAATATTGATGAATACTAGCATTTCATTCCATTTTCCAGATTAAATAACACTTTTATGTTTCAAGGTGTATGAGTCGTAATCGTGTTGTTTGTTGAGGGACACCAAAATAATTTTACTTCCATGAAAGTTAATTTTCAGTATTTAACGTCCACCTGAGTTTGCTTTTGTATAACAATCTTTTCACAAGGGCACAGTTCTTGAATAATAGTAACCATGATGGAAAACCACTTGGGTGTTAACTTCGTTAAATATGCATTTGTTTCCTGATAACTTGCCCTATCTGAGAAATGCTGTTTTTGTTTTGGTTTTGGTCCCGTAAAACCTCATTTGCGAAATTATTCTGTGAAGTTTGTCAAGATCTTTTACATTTCCAAAGCTCTGACAGTGCAATTACACAGATTAAAAAAGGATCACTTCTTCCCTGTGAATTATTACACTATATCACCGTTGAACATTGTGTAAAATGGACCTTTAAGAGCACAGGTATTCAGTGAAGCATTTGGTATGCTTTTACACCTGACCCAGCTGTTCCACGAGAGGTGCATCTGGCAAAAAAGAGGACACTTTGCAGAATTTTTGCATGCTGTTTATTCTTTTTCTGGATCTGGCAAACTGTTCTGGACAGGACCACAAGAACTTAAACCCTGTAAAGTATGTACACTTCAGGCTCACAGGAGTGAGGTCTGAGCCATTATCCTGCTGTGCCAACTGCTGTATAAATGCTTAAAACTGAAATGTAGTACCTCAGAAAAGCCCTTAACTGTAGCATTGACTCTTCCTAATCTTAAATCAAAAAAATGAAAGAACTGTGGCTACTGGAAATCAGAAACAAAAACAGAAGTTCTGAGAAAAGGGTTACTGAACCCAAGACGTTAACTCTGATTTTTCTCCACAGATGCTGCTAGACCTGCTGAGCCTTTCCAGCAATTTCTGTTTTTATCTCACCCTAATCTAACCTCGTAATTATGAGAACATGTTGCACAGATGAGACTTTTACTACTTTACCATAAGATGATTAAGCTGTGAGCACATCAGGGGCAGCGTGTGGCTCAGTGGTAGGTACTGCTGCCTCACAGCCTCAGGGACCTGGGTTTGATTCCAGTGTTAGACAACTGCCTGTGTGGAGTTTGCACATTTTCTCCTATTCTGTGTGGGTCTCTACTGGGTGCTCTGGTTTCCTCCGACAGTTCAAAGATGTGCAGGTTGAGTGGCTTGGCCATGCTAAATTGTGCATAGAGTTCAGGGATGTGCAGGCTAGGTGTATAAGCCATGGGAAATGCAGAGATAGGGTAGGGGGATGACTCTGGGTGGACTGGTTTTCAGAGGGTCAGTGTGATTTAAGGGGCCAAATAGCCTGCTTCAACACTGTAGAGATTCTATGATGACTCAGTATTATAGTATATGGAGGTAAACTACTTACTCTGACGTGGTTTCCAAAACAAAGAGGTACAATCTTAAAATTAGTGATAAGCAGTTTGAGGGTGAGACTTGTGTAAAAATCTCAAATTCTCTTGTCCCAAAAGTCATTGATGTTCAGCCAACCTAAAACTTGATACTAATAGATTTTGTTATATGGATTATCAAGACTTGCAAAGCAAATAAAGTGAGTAGATGGAATTGGCTTACATTTAAAATATGATAATAACTGAACAAAGTGAAGGAAATAAATTACCTGCTCTGGTTCCTATGTTTTTAATTCTGTTGGGGACTAACTGTTACCTTGAATACAGATGAAAGAATTAGCACTTTCTCTGTCACAAGCAAAAAGAAGATCACTATGTATGTGTGTTTGCTTGACCACAACGCCACATGGGGTTAGGTAGATGCTCTCACTGCAAAGAGAGAGAAAAAGGGAAAGAGAATACAATGTAAATAGGATAACTCCACTATAATGTGACTTAGGATAGAAAATTCAGTGACTGGGTTAGTGTAACGTTGAGGTGAATGAGTTCTTGGCTACTTCACTCAGCTTGTACCTAAATAAAGGGCGCATGCAATTTCAAGAAGCATGAAGATTGACAGGACTGGGCACTGCTAATTGGCAGTTGCTTCCAGTCACTTAAATGCCTTAAGGGTGACAAGCCTCAGCAGACTGCTGTGAATGTGGTTCAATGCCGTCTCTCAGGATTATGGGCAAGGAAGATTGAGAAAATTGCCTTATCTTGATGCTGTGACTGGTGTGAGAAATGTGTGATCTCTCTTTATTTTCATATCTGACATGCACAACTATCAGAGATGTCAAACATAATTTGATAAGAGTAGAGTGCACTTTGCACTCATGTTGCTATGGTGGAATTTGCCAGGATTAAGCTGCAAAGTGTTGAAAGTATCTTTCAAAGGATAATGTTTCAGAGATAGCAGGAACTGCAGATGCTGGAGAATCTGAGATAACAAGATGCAGAGCTGGATGAACACAGCAGGCCCAGCAGCATCAGAGGAGCAGGAAGGGATAATAACGGTTTTGGAATTGAGTTGTCGGATAATTAACACAAATTGCTATTGATTGGAACAGGCAAAACATTTTATTTGTAGCTCTTAATATGCCAATTGTTAGCAGGGCTGTTGCGGTGCAGTATCTTATCTCTGAGCCAGGAGGCCTGGGTTCAAATCCCCACCTGCTCCAGAGGTGTGTAATAACATTTCTGAAGAGGTTGAATAGAAAAGTAGTTTAAATTATTAAAAAAGTGCCAATTGTTGTGCTAGCTGTATGGATTCCTCCTTATTTGGCTGAGTCTGGGTGGGATGCTCTGAGCGTTGGTGTGGACTTATTGGGCCAAAGGGCCTGTTTCCACACTGGAGGGATTCTGTGATTCCAAAGGATATCAGTAGGCACACAACCAATTTCTGCTTACTCACAACTGCAGTGATGAATATATTATTTACCTTTGACTTTGTATTGGATCAAGCATGCAAAGGTTGCTGGATGGATCACAGGCCCCAGCAACTCTTTTACCATAGCCATCACATTCAGTTCACTCTGGGACAGCTCAATCAGGTACACATCGTAAGTTCAGAAGTGGCCAGTTTGAAGTTTCTTTATACAGAACAAGCAATAATAAAAGCTGTTACTTCTGTAAATAGTAAACTGCCTATCCTAGTTATAACAAGGTTTTAAGGCAAGCACTCCTTGTCATCACAATGTGTTTTCTGTTACTATTACATTATACAGCAGGCAAATGGAAAAGCTAGGATTCAAGTTTCAGCAATGTTCTACTGCAGATCATTTTCTAACCTGAAGTTTTAATCAGTACATAATGTATGATACATTGTCCTGAGGATATGATGTTGACACAAGTCAATGAATGCCATAAATGGACTAACCTTAATTCTTAAATGTTTTCCTGTATGAAAATGATTTTCTTTCCTCATGGTACCAAGCATTTTCAATGTGAGAAAAGGACAGTCTTCTGATTCTGTCTTTTGTAACCCTAACAATCTATCTACATCTGTCACCAGTGGCAGATATAGCTTCTGAGATGCCTGTAGTTATCTCTGGACATGGCTTTGTCTGCCCCCAGAGGCAGATGTATCAACTTGAGCAATAGTCAAATTCTGGATCTAGTAAGCTAACATTTGGAAATTATTCCCACAGTATAAATGAATCCAATCAAGCTAAATTGTTGTACTATGAAGCTGATTCTGATGGAAGCAAATCTGTAATAAAATGAGCTGAAAAAGGTGTTAGTGACTCACTTGAAACTGACTGTCCTTATTCTCGCAGCTTCTCTCTAATCATGACCTGAAGTTAAATTGTTGTGTCTTAACATACATTGCTCTAAGTTCTATTGAATTCACTTGTTTGTAAATAATAGAGTGGACAACTTCAAATAAAAATTTAACCCATCTTTTCACTTGGTCAGAATATTCTGTTTAAAATATGCTAAATGAATTAAATTTTAACCTAATATAACTGGTTTGCTAATTTTGTTGGTTGCTACAACTTAATATGCTCATTCATGTCTGTGGAATACAAGTATGTTTCGCCTGCTCACTGAACAAATTAGCACAATGATTATTTTGATGGATAGTCAAAGGCTGAAGGGAAGTATTAAATCAAAGATGATAGGAACAGAAAAACGGCAACTGGACTTTAATTTTTTGCAATTCATTACACTTAATATAATTCTGCATTATTTTTCATAACGTCGCTGGTCAGAGAATGACAGTCTCCACCTATCCTCTCCTCTATCCATCCTCTATCCGCCTCCCCCTCTCTCCCTATTTATTTCAGAACCCTCTTCCCCTCCCCCATTTCTGATGAAGGGTTTAGGCCCGAAACGTCAAGTTTTCCTGCTCCTATGATGCTGCTTGACCTGCTGTGTTCATCCAGCCCCATGCTTGTTATCTCAGAGAATGACAGTTGGACTGTTTATTCAAAAATGCATTTGTTTAACATTATGAATGAGAATAGCGAAGGTCTTCTGTGAATGTGAGTAAATGCAGTAACATTGCCAGAACCGATGTTTTGTACAAATTGTAATTACTTTGCCTACAAATTATAAGTTGGTAATATAAAAATAGAATTTACACATTCAATAGACTTTAATAATGCATAGACAGTATATTGTAAAGGGGATGTATTTCCATTTTACCAAAGCTAACATGATGCCAGTGTAAGCACTATGGCACCAATCTTTGTTAAAAAGACTCTGTAATACCTATTATACTTGTTTAGACGTGATCCCATTTGGGAAGTGAGCTGTGGCTGAGCCGTGACTGGAATTTGCTAACATTGTCCATGTTACATCCTGTTTCGGGTCTCGTCATTTAGTGTGGGTGATATTGTAAAGCAGCTAGAACTACAGTTTATTCAAAATGATCAGCCTGTGAAATTGCTGTGAAAACACTGCATTGTAAGCAGACTTCAAAAGTGGTCCATGAATCAATTACTTTCTGCTGTGTGCAGGAAAGTTTACTCATTTTCCTAAGTTTAAAGGTTGCCAAGCCTTCAACCAAAATCACAGTCCAACCATGTGTTCATCTTTTATTGCGTTCAGAACCAAATCAGGAAATATTCTAGGCATCTATTATAACTAGTTCTGAAATATCTTTTAGATTGCATTCTCTATCTTGATTATGTTTAACACAAGTAACCATAATGAATATACATTTTTAATTCTACGGACCTGTAAATTACTACAAACCTTTCCTTGTATTGAAATAATCAAGATTATTTTGAAAGTTTTTTGTCATTGGGCATAACATTTTAGATTTTTTTCTTCTCTTTCTTGCCTACAGTGACAACAACAGCAAATATATTTGAACAAATGACAAGACTGGGCATTTGTTGTTGTGTTGTTTCTCCTAAACATCACAGGCACATTTAGTCATGTTTAAAATACTTATCAAGCAACCTCAAAAAGTTAACTAATGTGATTTTACTTTTGGACTGCAGCTTTTTCCTATTTACATCTCCTCCAGACACAATTTTTGTTTCCTCACTTGCCCTATCATCTCTTTTGTCATTTAATCGCTCCTGTTTTTGCTTCAGCTCTGTCCTCCCCTCCCCCACTTCCCTTTCTCTGTGTGTACTTGTTTTAAACCTGTAATATCTCAAACATTTTTCCATTCAGATTAAAGTTTAAGAACTGGAATGTTAACTCTGTTTCTCTTTCCACAGATTCTGCCAAAACTACTGAGTGCTTCCAGCATTTTATGCATTATTTTTCACTGTTTGGTCAGAGACTGACAACTTTGCTTGTTTATTCCAAAAACTAATTTGCAAAAAACAACATATAAGGAGAAAAGGTTGATAATACAAAGGAAAAACTTCAGAAAATCTGAAAAAAAAACAGAAATTGTTGAGTAGGTCAGGCGACACCAGTGGAGAGAAACAAAGTTAACATTTTAGGTCAATAACTCTTGATTGGAACTGAGGAAAGAGAGGAGTCATAGGTTTTAAACAAGTGAAAGAAAGAAGAAGAAAGGCAAGGTCAGCAATAGGGTGGAGGGTAGAGGACATTAAATGACAAAAGATTTATTGGTACAAAAGCAAAAGGGAATGGTAATAGATGAAAGGTAGAAAGTTTTTTTCTTTGCTCATGGGATGTGTGTGTCGCTGGCTAGGTCAGCGATAATTGCCCATTCCTAATGTCCTTGAGAAGGTCTTGGTGAGCTGCCTTTCTGAACCGTTACAGTCAGTTTGGTGTCTGTGTACCCACAATGCCCTTGGGGGGGGAGGAGTTCCAAGATTGACCCAGTGACATTGAAGGAACGGTGATATATTTTCAAGTCAGGATGGTAAATGACTTGGAGGAGTACTCACAGCAAGTAGTGTTTGCATATATCTGGTGCCTTTGTCCTTATAGTTGGAAGTGATTTGGAAGGCAATGTTTATGGATCTTTGGGTGAATTTCTGCAGTGCATTTTGTAGGTGGTGCACAGTGCTGCTTGGTGATGGAGGGAGTAGATATTTGTTGATGTGATGCTAATCAAGTAGACTACTTTGTCCTGGATGTTATCAAGCTTCATGAGTGCTTTTGGAGCTTCATTCACCCAGGTAAGTGGGGAATATCCATCATGCTCCTGACATAAGCCTTCAAAATGGTGAATAGACTTTGGGATGAGTTCAAGGTGAGTTATGACAAGACGAGGTGCAAAAACAGCAGTCTGCATAATAAGCGGAGTGAAGGAAACAAAACAGAGCAAAAACAAAGTAAGGCAGATGTTATGACCTTACATTGTTGAACTTAGCTTTAAGTCCAGAAAACTGTAGAGTGTTGTGTCAAAAGTTGAAGTGTTGTTCCTTAAGAATGCATTAAAATTTATTGGATCACTTCAGCAGGCTAAGGCCAGAATGTGAGCAAGGTGTAGAATTGAAGTGACACAAACTAGATGGGAGTATGAGGGTGTAGAGGATGAAAAGAGAGTTCAGAGTAATTCAGACAAGTTGTGAAGGCAAATTCATGGCAGAAGCACTTGAAAAATGTAAACGTTGTTCCCTTAATATGGAAGAAAAGCAGAATGGCAGAGGTTTATTTAAAAGATGATAGATTGGGAAATGTTGAGGTACAAAGGGATTTGGGGTGTTCTTGCACTGGATAAAAGAAAAATTCTATGGAGGATAGAAATCTGAAATTAAAGCATAAAATGCTGGAGAAACTCAGATTCTGCAGCAACTGTGGAGACAGAGAGACAGAGTTAATGTTTTGCACCCTATGATGACTCTTCTGGAATTTTCTGATGACAAGCAACTCTACCTCTACACAGGTGCTGCCAGAACTGCTGAGTTTCTCCAGCATTTTCTGTTTGTAGTGCAGTTGTACAGGTTCTTGGTGAGACCACACCTGGAGGATTGTGCGCAGTTTTGATCTCCTTGCCAAAGAAAAGATGTACTTGCCATAGAGGATAAGCTGAGTTCTGCATGGTGGGTTTGTCATATGAGGAGAGATTGGGTTGACAGGGCATGTACTCACTGGAGTTTAGAAAAATGAGAGGAAATGTTATTAAAATGCGTAAAATTCTGACAGGGCTGGATAAACTGGGTGCAGAGATGAAGTTTCCCCTTGCTGGAAAATCCACGTCAAGGAGACACAGTCTCAGGATGCAGGGCAGACCATTTTGGACAGAGCTGAGATGAAATTTCTTCACTCGGGTAGTGAACCAGTGGAATTCTCTACCACAGAAGGATGCGGACACCAAGTCACTGAGCATATTTAAGAAATAAAAGATTGCTAGAAGCTAAAGATATCTGTTGGTATGGGGAGAACGCGGTGGTATAGTGTTGAGATAGAATCAGCAATGACTGTGTTGAATGGTGGACAAGGCTCAATGGGCCAAATGTACTAGTTCTACTATTATTTTCTATGTGTTTTTTAAAGTGTCATGTTTATGGACTGAACAGAGGTGTTCTGCAAAGGGCCACCCAATGTTCACATTGAGAGCACATCATGAGCAGCAAATGTAGGATCTTAAATTGTACTACTTCCAGTTAAGTTGCTGTTTCACTCAGAAGATGATTTTGGGCTATGAATGATGGGAAGGGAGGAGATAAATTTACTGGTATTGCATCTCCTGTACTTGGATGGAATGGCACTATAGGAAAGGAAAAATGTCTTAGTGGTGACTAAAGGGTGGACCATGGTCACTTGGAAGGAACTATCTCTTTGGAATGTTTAAAAAATAACATAATTGCAGAAGGCTTCATGATGCACCCTTGATTAATGTATTATAGCAGAAAGTTTGTCTTCAGGATTGGTTTGGAAAATTAATATATTCAATTTGAATAATGTGAAACAAAGGACATCCCTACTGCTTAAATGGGTGACTTATTACCATGTTTTAATGAGTTTACAATCCTTACAACAGTTGTCACTGTGAATGGCCATGAAGATAGTTATTGTCGTAGTGATAAATCATGTGGGTAACCTGTATTAATGGACATTGCAGTTATGAATCTTGCAGTGTGGATTAAATAAGAAACCAAATTAGGCCAATTTTAATTAAGACTCTTTCTACTGGAAATCCCAAAAGGCACAATAAATGATGAAAAAATTCATCAAATATTGAAGTGGTGGTCTTATTTAAAAACTGAAAGAACTGCGTTTGCAGTAAATCAGGAACAAAAACAGAAGTTGCTGGAAAAGCTCAGCAGGTCTGGCAGCATCTGTGAAGAAAAGATCAGAGTTAATGTTTCAGGTCTGGTGTCCTTTCCTCAGAACTGATGGAAAACGTTGATTTATATGCAAGAAATAGGGAGGGTGGGTGGGGTAGGAAGTAAACAATAGGATAAAAGATAGAGCCCGAAGAGATTGAAGAGTACTTGGATAGACAAAGGAGTTGATAACGATCTGGCCAAGAGGATGAATAGCTGTTAATGGGGACAATTAGTGACTAACAATAGGTAGCGTGTAATGGCAGGCTATGTGGTAACAAGGCCTGGCGTGCGGGGTAGGGGGCAAGGACATGGGAGAGTTAGGCCCTAAAATTATTGAACTCGATATTGAGTCCAGAGGGCTGCAGGGTCCCCAAGTGGAAAATGAGGATGAAGGGTTTAGGCCCGAAACGTCAAGTTGTCCTGCTCCTATGATGCTGCTTGACCTGCTGTGTTCACCCAGCCCCACGCTTGTTATCTCGGATTCTCCAGCATCTGCAGTACCTTTTATCTCTGGAAAATGAGGTGTTGTTCTTCTAGCTTGCATTGAGCTTTGCTGGAACACTGCAGCAAGCCAGAGACAGAGATGTTGGCCAGGGAGCACGGTGTTAAAGTTGCAGGCAACAGGTAGTTCAGGGTCTTTTTTGTGAGCAGAACGTAGATGTTCTGCGAAGCGGTCACCAAATCTACTCTTCAAATTCGCTGCTCACAACGTGGTCTCCTCTACATTGGGGAATCAGTTCTGAGCAGGGTCACTGGACCTGAAACGTTAACTCTGATATTTTCAATTCCTTTGTCTACCCAACTACTCTTCTCTCTTCTGCGGAAGGGTCACTGGACCCGAAATGTTAACTCTGATTTTTTTTCTCCACAGATGCTGCCAGACCTATTTTGAACACTATTTTCTGTGAAAAAAAACTTGTTGGAGGGAGGTCCCTAAAATAGTCGTCATAGTTACTTGACATTGTTCATACTCAGCTTCAAATGAACAATTGCCACCCAGGTTGATAGGGTTGTTAAGAAGGCGTACAGTGTGATAGGTTTTATTGGTAGAGGGATTGAGTTTCGGAGCCGTGAGGTCATGTTGCAGCTGTACAAAACTCTGGTGCGGCCGCACTTGGAGTATTGCGTACAGTTCTGGTCACTGCATTATAGGAAGGATGTGGAAGCATTGGAAAGGGTGCAGAGGAGATTTACCAGGATGTTGCCTGGTATGGAGGGAAGGTCTTATGAGGAAAGGCTGAGGGACTTGAGGCTGTTTTCGTTAGAGAGAAGAAGGTTAATAGGTGACTTAATGGAGACATACAAGATGATCAGAGGATTAGATAGGGTGGATTGTGAGAGCCTTTTTCCTCAGATGGTGACGGCTAGCACGAGGGGATATAGCTTTAAATTGAGGGGTGATAGATATAGGACAGATGTCCTATCGAATGTCCTAAAGAATCTACCTCTGAGTAGATTCTTTACTCAGAGAGTAGTAAGGGCATGGAATGCCTTGCCTGCAGC
This sequence comes from Ginglymostoma cirratum, assembly GCA_024137785.1. Classification (NCBI taxonomy): domain Eukaryota; kingdom Metazoa; phylum Chordata; class Chondrichthyes; order Orectolobiformes; family Ginglymostomatidae; genus Ginglymostoma; species Ginglymostoma cirratum. The sequence continues at coordinate 10,095,562 of JAHRHZ010000024.1, forward strand.
ACTTGTAGACTCGCCAACTTTAAGGGCATTTAAATGGTCATTGGATAAACATATGGATGATAATGGAATAGTGTAGGTTACATGGCTTCAGATTGGTTTCACAGGTCGGTGCAACATCGAGGGCCGAAGGGCCTGTACTGCACTGTAATGTTCTATGTTCTAGTATGTCATGAGTATCCAGTGGATGAAGGAAACACACTCAATTTTACTCATATTTCTTACAGGCCTAACACCCATAATCATCAAATTCAATAAGGAATTACTACATCTTCTATGAGACACTAATTAAAATTTTGCTCACAATTAATCACCTTTGTGCACACTTTCATGGCATACTCTTCCTGAAAGTGAAGGTGACAGCAAAGGAAAAGTCATTCGATATTAAGGTTCCCAACTTGAGGTACTCCTCTGCTCTGTCAGGATGGTTAGACACTGTTGGCATAGATCCAATTCAACATTGGCAATTTGAACTTCTTTCCAACTGGCTCCTTCTAGACTGGAGCAGGCAATAACTGCAACATCTTTCTGTTGGCCAACTGTGTTGCATAAAGAAGGTCACCAAGGCTGTCTGTATAAAGAGAGCTAAATCCATTTCATTCTCCTTGCCAGACAGAGTGAGAATATAAGAAACCAGAGCAATAGTAGGTCCCACTAGCCTGAAACTGCTCCACTAACAACACAATCTAGCTGATTGCCTGTCTCAATTCCATACTCTTGCTCACTCTTCATATCTCCTTACTATTTAATCCATATTATTGTGAAACACTACATCTAACATAGCTTTCTCTCTGCTTGATTTGACAAGATATTGTTCTAGGAAACTATCATGAAAACATCCTGTAAGTGCTTCTGCCAGACACCCTTTTCCATTTCAATTGAGCCCATCTATATGAAGATTAAAATCTGCAGCAATTGAACAACATCTTGGGGAAAATTCACCTTTACTGGCTCCATCCTCGCCTCTTTGACCTGTCTGTCTCCTCTCCACCTATCTTCTCCTCTATCCATCTTCTATCCGCCTCCCCCGCTCTCCCTATTTATTTCGGAAACCCCTTCCCCTCCCCCATTTCTGAAGAAGGGTCTAGGCCGGAAACGTCAGCCTTCCTGCTCCTCTGATGCTGCTTGGCCTGCTGTGTTCATCCAGCTCTACACCTTGTTATCTCAGATGCGGTAAGGTGCTCATCTGGTACCTTCCTACCCACTCGATGTCCTTGCCTCTGGATTCACCTTGGTCTCTGCAATGGTCATCAGTTCTAAATCACTTATTTCTGCTCACATCCTTAGTTCCACTCTTTCATTACGAATTTTTCACACATTCAGGCAAAAATGGTTTAAAGTTTTTTGCAACTCTGCAAGTTCACATGAACTTTATCAACAATTATTACTGTTTAAACTCTCTGAGCAGAACCTTGGTCCAAGTGACATTAGCTATTGCAAGATGTGTGGCAGAATCAAATGAGAAGTCTGACAAGGTCCATCTCACCGTCAGGAACAAGTTGCTGTATCTGTTAGTTTTTGCCAGGCAGTAAGTTTCTCATGAAGCAATGGGGAGTTGCCATTTAGGGAGGATTATTGGTTGTTAGACACCATTTTAAAACCACAATCCAACTCATTAATATTTAGCTTCATATTTTCCCAAACTTGCCAAACAAACTAGATGTTGAGAAATCTTGACACGGAGGTCAGAGAGGATGCTTGGTGACTTCAGCTGACTGCTGCCTCTGAAGTGCCTGTATGTTGCTCAGCACACAAGAAGCAGCTCAGGGCATGATCCACAGGCAACAGCTCCAAGTGTCCCCTCATCCATGGAAATTGATTCCTGCATTTGCTTGCCCTGAGTTTGTTTTGGATGGATAAGGCTGAGAGTGAGTGACAGCGTTTTGTCTTCATCATGTTTTCATGCTTCTCAAACCTGGCACCACCGGCTGGTCATTTGCCATTTTTTGCGTATCTTGAAGGAAAAAGGTACAGAGTTGACTTGTGTTGAGAGGATGCTTGGAATGGAAGCAATACATGTTTAGACCATCTGCAGTCAGCAATAAAAGAGATTGTGTGAAAAGGAGGGGTTGGGGCGATGGTTGGTAATAGTTGGGAGAAGGAAAATTAGGTATGAGATCTTTAGCTTCAGTCATGGCCACTGCAAGCACAGGGAGCACTAAATAGTTTAAGGATACACAATGCTGCCTCGACCATCATGTTTAGTTGCTGCTGCCTTCAGTAATGTACCATCATATGCTGCAAAAGAAGGGAAAGTGTGTTAGCTAGTGTGATGCAATCTGTCTGGGTAATGGTGCTGTTAGCTGAAAAGCTGGCAATGTATGTAAAATGCACTTGTAACAGCGCTAAATATTTGAGGGTGAAAGGAAACCATGAATGTGAATTTTGACCTGTGATTGAGAGAGAATATTGGTAGGTAAGTGATGGGTCTGCGCTGAATTGATCAGTATCTAAGACTACGGATGTAATTGGTGTATATTCCATTTGAAGATGCATTTATTGACTTTAAGTATTTGTCTGAAGTCTTTGGAGTTCTTGCAGCACTGTTTTTATAGTGCTGGTACTGGGCACAACAGCTATCCCATTCCATTGTCTATGCAGTGTTAGTCTGGAGGATCTCCTGGTACCTTGTTGATGTAGAGTGTCTTTTCTTCCTTTCACTTTCTATACCAAGTCCAGCTGTGTAGTGCTGTCAGGCTGGAGTACCTTCTCCACTCTGTTGCACCGTGAGACAGTCTTCTTGCATGTCAAAGCCTATTCCTTTCCAGCCCCTTCCAGAATCTATTCCAGCCAGAATGCACTTCCACTTTAAGTGGTGCAGATTGGCTTTAATCAGTTCTAGCTGCTCTCAAATGTGGGGACCCTTTCTGAGCATGAAACCACTCAGCAGTGTGTGTTTATCACTTCGCTGAATGCTCCTTCATTTATATGGGCAGACAGTGTTAAGCTTGTGTGCTGTATACATCAGAAGCATTTTGTGCTAATCATGTATATGATCCCCACGCCAGACTTCGAGAGCTATCAGTTTTATACCTAGACCTTTCTAATTAACAAACCTTAGCTCCATTTTATCATGAATCAGTAAGAACAGATCACTTTCTAATGGATGATAAATTGATGTCAAATTTGACCTTTATTGACTCTGCAATTATCTAAAATTCATTTGTTGTCGTGATGCTAGATTAATTACCAATTAGCCTCTCTGTGATGTGTTTAGAATGCCCTTTCCTACCTTGTCACTGGAGAGACATCTTGCTTCTTACTTTTCGATGAGGTCAGGGCTAAGAGCTCAGCTTGAATGCCAAATAAGCCTTACTAGTCAGGCGTAGCAAAACCCAATCTCATTCACAGAAAGAGCAGAACAGACCATAAAATCACCTAATTTTCCGATTTCATGCTGTATGTTTTATTGGAAGTGTTGGAGGTGGCCTGTAACATCCATGGTTAAGGAGGCACGCCAGTTGGCCACTGACCCTAAATCAGTGAAGTGGAACATTATTGTCTTCACCAGCTTTAGATAGAATCATGTACTGCAGCAATAATTTACATTTGGCTGTTTTGTCTTACTTATGGGGTTCATTTCTAGAAAGTGTGAACACTTGACAAATTGGTCATCTTTTAATGATCAGGATGCAATAATAACTCTGTTATATTTACAGATGACCACTGTTGGCACCTTGTGGTAGTTGCCACCTCTGCCAGTATGTGGTACTGGGCAAGGGTTGTTTGAGGGAGTTCACTGCTACCAATACTTACTTTTTGCTTTGCCTTGGATTTATCTGGCAATCGGTGTTAGATGCTACTCCACCATAGATTATCGACAGAAGAGGCACTGTTCTTAGATAACAACATGATTTATGGCAAGATAGCAAAAAGTGCAACTACGTTTAATCAGGTAAAATTACTAGTATGTTATGAAGCTGATACAGATACATCTGTTCCCTCCAAAAACTGGAGTAAAATTCCTTGTCTCAACCCATGGAATTTCAACAGAGTGGCCACAGCCAATGTAAGATTATCCCCTACAGAACTTTAATCTAATACAACAATAGCATAGGCCATTTTAAACAGGATTTGTACTGAATGATGTATATCTTACAAAATAGCCAAGTGTTCAACAAGAAAGGAACAGGAAATTATAAAGTATTTATTTACTGTATTATAATCTCTGGAATTATACATTTGAGCCTTGAAAGAAATTTAATTTCAAACTACACTCTTCCTTTGCGATAACTTCCTTTCCAAACGCAAATGCTATTGGAATGTATAGCCTCTATTGTTCAAAATGGACATGTTATTTCTGTACTTCAAAAGACTGATGTTAAAAATCCATTCGCTGTTGTTCATCAGTGAGGCTGTTTTTTTCCTATTTATTGCTAACTAAGGCTCCTTAAAGTAATTCTTAGGGCAGTTGAGACTTGATTTTACTTTGGGACCAAAATAACAAGCAACAAACAACAAACAGCAAGATTAGTTCTGCTAATCAATTATGTTATCGTTGTTCTGCCTGTCATCTTAATTTACTTGTTTTTGCTCTATTCGCATTCACACTGTTAATGAACAACTATTTATATGTTCTAGTTTTAAAAATTTCAATTAACCATTTGGCAGGGAAGTTGCAGATTGCTACTGTTCTTTGAGTGTCAAAGTACTTCACAATTTTATTCTTGCAGGGTTTAATAATAATCTTCTGGAGTATCTTACTTGTGGATTTCACAAGCTTCAAAATCTCCACTCCCCCAACCACATCCCAAAACCAGCCCAGCTTGTCCCCGCCTCCCTAACCTGTTCTTCCACTCACCTATCCCCACCTCCCACCTCAAGCCGCACCCCTAACCCTACCTACTAATTCCTAACCTCCTACCTACTAACCTCATCCCGCCCCCTTGACCTGTCCATCCTCCCTGGACTGACCTATCTCCTCCCAACCTCCCCACCTACACTCACCTTTACTGGCTCCATCCCTGCCTCTTTGACTTGTCTGTCTCCTCTCCACCTATCCTCTCCTCTATCCATCTTCTATCCGCCTCTCCCTCTCTCCCTATTTATTTCAGAACCCTCTTCCACTCCCCCATTTGTGATGAAAGGTCTAGGCCTGAAACGTCAAGCTTTCCTGCTTCTATGATGCTGCTTGGCCTGCTGTGTTCATCCAGCTCCACACCTTGTTATCTCGGATTCTCCAGCATCTGCAGTACCTATTATCTCTTATACTTGAGGAAATATTTTCTTTGCAATTGCTGCCTTGAAGTTTTCTTTTCATTAATTGAAAGACCTTCATTTTATAAGACCAGCTCTCTACTGTTCAAACTGAAAAGAATTCAAAATTAAGTTTATGCAATTTTAAGTGAAAAGAAGGAAGAAAATTACTGGCAGAAAATCAAAATACATCTGAAATAAATCAATTTCTTTAAGGAAGCCTATTCTTATTATGAGTATTCCTGCTGTCTCTCAGAATAACTAAATATTTTAAAAAGTACAGCCAATTAATTACTTTTAAAATGGATGCATTATTCTTTTGAAGTTAGATGTGAAGGCTAATTTGGGACATTGAAGTTGTTTTATTTGTTTTGGTGGACTTATGCCGCAAAGTTTAATTAAATTAGAGTTTATGGAGGATGCTATTGAAGAAAATGAGTATCAAAGTGATGGAAGCATGAATCAGGATTTTAGCAAAGTTCAGGGAGTGGTAAAATCTGTATGTGGGTAATGTTCTAACACTGAAATGAGACAGTTTTTGCAATAGATTAGATTTGATGCAGCAAGCTTAGCTAAATTTGGAACAGAACTGTAAATTTCAACACTTCAGTCTTTGTGGCAAGCTGACGGATTAATGAAATTGAATATTAAGAGGTATATAGGCGTGCTATTGAACAGGAATTTAAGAGTCTAAAGAATGCTTCAAGAATGTTGAATGAAGAAAAGAGAGGAATCTGGATCTGTTAATAGACCAATCCCAAGTGCATATTCTGCCATATCTAAAGAAGCTATCTATAATGGGGACATTGTATTCATCTCTGACATTTGAAGTTGAAGCATAGAATCACTACAGTGTGGAAGCTGGTCATTAAGCCCATCAAGTCCACACTGACCCCTCCAAACAGCATCCCACCCAGAACCACCCCCCTACCCTATCCATGTGACCCTGCATTTCCTATGGCTAATCCACCGAGCCCATACATCCTTGGAGACTATGGGCAATTTTAGCACGGCCAATCTACCTAACCTGCACATCTTCGGACTTTAAAACATAAATAGTTAATTGAATGACAGCCTTTCCACTGTTTTAAGATTATAATTTTGACCATGATGATTTATTTCTTTATTTAAGGTAGAGAGAAGTTGATTTTGAGGTATTCTTGACATGGAAATAATGCTAAAGCTATGCAAATGTAGGGTATGAGTCCTAAAAAAGATAGGGACAGATACAAACATGAGGATGCAGAATTTTACATTTGAGGTAGTGGGAGACCAAGAAGCAAACATGGGACGGGCACAAGCACAATGATTTAGTTTTCTCAATGTTTAACTTGAGAACACTGAATTCATCTACAATGGATGTCAATCAGGAAGAATGACAACAGAGAGAGAATGCAAGAGGATGTAGAAGTATTGGAGAGTTGTACCCTAATACCATCATTGGACACTTGCAAGTAAGTGCCCTCCCACATCTGTGTATGATGCAAATGGATATGAGGGAATAAGTATGTATAAGAAAGTCCAACTAAATTAGACAATGGAAGAGAGAATTTGGAGGAAAACTAAAGAAAAAAATTAAGAAAGATGAGGAGGGATAATATTTTGGTTACACAGGATGAACTTTGTGACATTGATTCACTTTCAAACTAAATATCTTTCCTTTCAAGAATTTGTAGTGCTCTGTAAAGGCCAAGTCGATTGAAGATATATACAGGTTTCTGTATTTGGTGAGAAAAGTGTCTAGATTTCCTCAATATAGCACAAGATGCAGTTTAATGAAAATTTCTCTTCACACCAGTTGACAGCCCATAATCCTTCACTGTTGCAATGTTTTACCTTTTTCCATTTTCTTAATGTAACTGAAATGAGCGTTCTCTGAACATTGTCCGTTTCACATTACGTTTTATTCGACAAGCTCCTCTTATGTTCTGTTCCTCAGTACATTGAAACTGTGTCGTGTTGTCTTCTCTCTGAACCTGGTCTCACCTGTCCCAGTCTTTCTTTTGTTTGATAGGCTTTTAATATCAGACTGGGTGAGGATTTCAATACCTATTGTAAAAGAGAAGCTCAATAGCACCACTAATGACTGGGTTGTCTCGGCCCTAAAGGACATAGCAGCTGGACTGGGTTTTTGGCAAGTGATGAGGGACCAAGAAGAATGAGAATCTTGCTGAACCACATTCTCACCAATCTACTTGTTGCAGATGCATCTGCCTATGACAGTGGTGGAGTGACCACTGCACAGTCATTGTGGAGACAAATTCCCATCATCGCACTGAGGATATCCCTCATCATATTATGTGGCTCTACCTATGTGCTAAATGGAAAAATCTTCAAACAGAGCTAGCAACTCAAGACTGACCAACCATGATGTGCTGTGGGCCATTAGCAGCAGCAGAATTGTATTCAAACATAACTTTTAACCTCTCAGCCCAGCATGCTGTCTTTTTCAACCATTATCAAGCTGGGAAATCAACACTGGTTCAATGAGGACATCAAGAGCAGCACCAGGCATACATAAAGATAAAGTGTTAGCCTAGTAACATTACCACACAGGAACAGTTACATACCAAACAGTGGAGATCACATGTGACAGACGAGGCTAAACGATCCTGAAACCAATGTATCCAATCTAAACACTGCACACATACAAATATAAATGATGGTGGATGATTAAATATGAGACGACTCCACAAATATTCCGATCCTTAACAATAGGGGTGCCCAGCACACAGGTCTGAAAATGTAAGGTTGAAGCAATTGTATCCATCTTCATCCAGCAGTGCTGACTGAATGATCCATCTTGGCCCCTTCCAGAAGTCCCCAGTATCACACATGCCAATCTTAAACCACTTCAATTGACTCTATGTGATATCAAAAAATGGCTCAAGGCACTGGCTACTGCAACGGTAATGGGTCGTGTCTTAGGTCCAGCACCGAGAGTTTGGATGGTCAGTTGTTCTCTGTTTTCAATGCAGATGTTGATGGATCTTGTGATGTAAGTAAAGGAAGGAGTATAAGGATAGTGCAATAGATAAAGATTGTAGATCAACACCACAGGGCCAGCCATCTTCAGCTGCTTCATCAATGACCTTCCCTCCATCATAAAGTCAGAGGTGAGGATGTTAGCTGATTGTACAATGTCAATCTCATTAGCAACTCCTCAGATACTGAAGCAGCTCATGCCCAATATCCAGGTTTAGGCTAATATTGGCAAGTACTGCTCATGCCCGACAAGTACCCAGCGATGAGTATTGCCAACAAGAAGATTTTAACCATTGCCCTTTAATGTTGAATGGAATTACCAGTGCAGAATCCTCCACTAACAACACTCTGGGAGTAAGCATTGACTAGAAATTGAACTGGAATAGCCATATGAATACTGTAGCTGTAAGTTTAGACACTTGGAATCCTGTGGGAAAAAGCTCACTTCCTTTGTCTCCAATGCCTGTCCATCATTTATACAATGCAAGTCAGGAGTGTAATGGAATATTTTCCACTTGCCTGGATGAGTGCAGCTCCAACAATATGCAAATTGACACCATCTGAGATGAAGCAGCTCACTTGCTTTTCACTACATTCAACGTTTATTCCCTTCACCACTGACTTACAGTGGCAGCAGTACGTATCAGCTATAAGAGGCACTGCAGAAACTCTACACTGCTACTTCAGTGGCATCTTCCAAACCCACAAAGGATAAGACATGTAGGTGCATGGGAACATCAGCACCTGCAGATTCCTCTCCAGATCCCATTCTGTCATGTATTGGACATGTATTGTTGTTGCTTCACTGCTTGGTGTCAAAATCAGGAACCTGTGATAGAGAAAGCAGAGAGGGAGAGGCAGTGAGTCTCTGTTATTCACCACACAAAATTCATGTATGTGATCTTCTGCTCAGAAGGAAGTGACTCCTGTCATGAATGTTTGAAATAGGCTGAATGATTCACCTAACATCTGATGGAGAGAGAGAGATTTCAAGGGTAACCTATACTGTGGAAGTCAGTTCAGAGAATAGAAACTTTGAAAGACTGTAAGACAGGTATACTTTGAAAAGGAAAAAGAAGCTAAAAATAATTCTCCAGAAAGCAGTCCGAATTGAAGTCTCCACTTAAGTGTAAAGTATGACTGAGGGGAATTTTTGATTGTTTTAAATGTAATAGGGAGGTCTTCTCAGTAGAGTTCACATTGCTTACTCAAATAGTGTTTAATCAATGTTGCTTTTAGTTCATTTGATACAAAAATGCCTTAAAACTGGAAAATCTGTTGCGTGACCGTTTTCATTATTCACTAGAAGTTCAAAATCTTTTTTGAAAGTTGTCAGTTTCTATTAGAAAAGCCATATGTATTACATTTAGTTTTTCTTGACATTTGTAAAAGACAATATTTAAAGCAAAGGTGATTAGAATTATGCTGAGTACACAACAGTAGAAAGGAGATGGGAGTCTTGGCACTTGATATTATTATCTTTGATATGATCCCAAAGAAGCAGCTTTAATGGAGCATTAAGTGTGTTCCGCACAGACACCTAATTTGAATTTAATTTCAACAGTCATTTTCCTTTGCCATGTAAGAAAGACCAGTCATGACACAGACGACATAACTCACTTCTGCCTGTGACACTCATTAGCTCCGTCTATTTACATCATTCATAATTGAGTAATTCATCACTTCTTGATGTGTATCTTCTACCTCTCATTTTCGATTGGGTTGCTTATCATCAACATTAATTCGCAAGAAATTTTCTCTAATGGAATATACTTTAACAAAGATGATAGATTAATTTTACAATTTTTTTTCCTGGCAAGTTGAAAACTATTGCTGGATTATCAACTAGCAGAAGATGATGAGAGTGTTAATGAGAGACTTCATTCCTGCAGCCGAGCTGATGAAGTTAGATTAAAATGATAGATTGCTTGCTTTTTTTCCTGAAGGGGTGAACGAAGGGCAATTGACTGCCTGGAGCGCAGCTGATCACAGGCTGGCTTCTTAGGTGCCTCTGTCTTCATGCATAAAAAGGCAGCAGTATCTTTTTAATGAAAATCTGTATTGGATATGTGACAAACACATTTGTACCTATCGTGCTGCAGATTGGATCGTAAGTAAGGCGATACCTTTGTCATGCGTGTCACAAAGGTCACATATTCTATGATTTTCACTCTGCTCTGATTATCCCATTCCAGTCCTATCTTGCTTTCATTGGCTGTCTCTGAAACTAGTTTCTTCTGCTGCGTGTGAGTGAGATTTGGAATCAACAAGAATTGCTTGGGGTAGATTGGTAATTTAGAATTTCCAAATTTCTGTGCCCAGTCTGCACATATAGTGGTCCTTAATATATAGTCTTGACAAAACTATTGATTTGGTAATAGGATTTTGTGAACTTAGCACTCTCAACTTTACAGCAAAACTCTGCAATTTAAATCAAAAAATATTGTGTACTTGAACTTGAATAAGCCCAAATTATAACTGCAAACTCAGCACTTCAGTTCCAATCCAAATCCATATTGGAGTCAATGCAGCCTTCAAATTTGCCAATCAGCAAAACTGGCATCTACAACAGGAGCACATGTGGTAAAAACCAGAAGAAAACAGGAGTTACTGCTCTCAAATGTTATAATTCCAGCGCAGTAATGAATGGTTTGTGACTGTATTGTAACAACATTTTCTCATCTGCTGAGAAATAAAACATACATTTTTATTGCAGTCTGTCATGTACATAGTTCATGACAAGGGGAGGTGAACACTAAATATAAGAGAAGAAACTTCATGGTTGAGCTGATGGCACCGAATTAGAGAGAGGCTGGCAACAAGGTGATAGGATTTGGGAGAGAAGTCGAGAGGGCAGGAGGATCTGATGGCAGAACAAAGAGGAAATAGACAAGTTATAATCCAGCATATTCTTAGAAGTTTTTTAAACCCAATGATGCCTTGCCCTAGGTAAGATAGATCAGAGTAACTCTTTTCCCCTTTTTCATTTGACTGTGAGCCTTAGGTACAGATAATGCAGTAAATGATTAAAGGGCTGAATTGTTGGTGAGAAAATGGAGTGTAATGTTGAAAAATGTAAAGCATTGCATCTTGAACATCAAATCATTGTAATTATTCATGAATTGAAATACAATTAGGACACACCGTTAAATTTTCTGTTTGCAAGGTAGGACTTCTGCAGTTTCCCTGCATTGATGAAATCTGGACTCATGATATGAAGTTTGATGTCTTCATGCTAGTCCATCAGAATATGTTAGGCTAGCAGCAGTCTGCCATCATTTTTACATCCTTCTTCAATATATTTTTAACCTTCTTTACAAGCCAATTAATTGGAATAATGTGGTGGGTGCTTGGGAAACAAAGCTGGTGGGAGGTATGATTTTTTTCATGCATTGATGAAAAGGTGAATATAAAGGCTGCAAGTTGGCTTGTGGATGACCAGCAAGATATATTGCAGAAGCAATTTGAGACTTCACTAGTGTCGCAAATTTTGTTTTTTTTTTCACAACATACTCTCCTACGTCAGGGCATTTATTCAGGGAAGGGAGTTGAAATGTAGTGCCCTTTTCTGACATTGAGCCAACTGCACTATTTGTGCTAGAAGTTCATGTTCGATGGGGGAATGATCAGTTCTGTTGGAGGTATCTCTTCCAATGAGGAGGAGGAGGTGTAGGAAAGGTGGGAAACCTCCCATAAAGTGAAGATTTACAGAGGAGCAACAGCAAGCAGGCAGAGACAGGTGAAGACCCTACCCCACTGACAGGGTGTATAGGGTTAAGATATCTTACCTGCAGATGTCAGAGTGGCAGTGCCTTGGAGACTTTGTCCATCAACTGAGACAGTCACATGCCTGTGTGACACTTTTCAGTGAGATAACCTCAAATTGCGTGGGTGGCCACCCACGGCTATGGCCTTAAAATTTACTATGGCATGAATTTCCTTGATGCTGACTCATTCTAGGCAGCATGTGGATTGCCCAACCTGCAGGCCCTCACTTTTAAGGTATGCATAAATGCCACGTGTCAGCCTTCCCCTTATTACATTGTAAGGCTAGTTCTAGCTGTTATTTCAGGTGGGGTAGTGTCTCAAATAATGGAGTAGGCAGTGTAGAGGCCATGCTGGGTTAGAAGACTGACGGGGATTGAGTGGGTATGAGTTAGGGGAGATGTTGCATGTGGTTGTGAGTGTGATTGAGCAGGAGCCTTCATGGGAAGTGGTGCTGTAGCAGAGAGTATGTGAATGTGAATTAGCAGAATGACGATAATGGCACTTCTCTTGGCAGAGCAGAGAACGTCATTGACATTCTTGTGGCATTTATCAGTATTCTTCCAGACAGTTGAGATCTCACTTACCTAATTGGAAACCGCAGACCAGGCTGGCAGGGTCCAATGTCATGACTTAGCCTGCCAGTAAGAGGATGGCCCTCCTCCAGTCCAGTAGGACCTCCAAGCCTCAATTGGCAAAGCGGAGCGTCAACTTCCCTTTATCCGCGGCAAATGTCACAAACCATGCAGGGCAGTTCTGGATGGCTAGCACTTGACTGGGTGCACAACCGTGTTCTAAATATGATGCCAGAACCAGGAATCCCTGGAGGTCTCAGCAGTGCCAATGATGAATAAAAAATTGGGCTAGAATTGGATGAGAGGAGTGCCAAGGGGTACGGCATATATTTAAAGAGGCAAGTTTGGGACAGTAGCATGCGAGGACTTGCGAGGCCTCTTGGAGAGAAACCCTCCATGAAAGTCAATGGAAATGACACAGCCAGTTTCTGATACGTATCAGCCTATTATGTGATGCTAGGTGATCTCATTAATTAATCATACGTGCCAATACTGGCAGGTTTATCTCTGTGATAATAGATTTGTTTCTCAACAGTTCAACTGGGAGTATGTTCACCATGTAGTCTATCTCTTTCAATTTATTAAGCAAATTAAAACCCATTAAATAATGGATAGTGCAACATGTAACCTCTACCATAAGGCACACACTGTAAGCAGCCCTTCTACAGGTAGTTCAATAAAGAAGAAAACCAAAGGAACACGAATGCTACTAATGGTCACCATTGACACCTATTGACTCCCCCAGGCTGACCTTTACCCATTCCTTTGTCTGTCCAGCTGTCATTTTCTCTCTCTGGACTTCATCTCCACCTTTCGTATAGTCCTCCCTCCCCGGCAATCTCATTGTCAGCATATATACCAACTTTTTCCTAGCTACAATTATTTCTAAAGAAGGTCACTTGACTTGCAACATTAACTTTGCTTTCTCTCAACAGATGCTGCTAGACCTGTTGAGTTTCTCCAGCAATTTCTACTTCAATAAAGAATTAATTCTGACCAGACTGCTGTGTGTTGTACTGGGAACATGGTGTCAGAAATGGAGTTGCAATTCAAAAGAAAAAAAAAGCACAGCTATTGATAGAGTGAAACGGGCACATTCAGAGCTGTGAATGTTGCTGTAACAAGGTCAGCCAGGTAGACCTCATAGAATATGAGTTCCCTGATTGGGGCTATTAACCTGGTCTAATCAGGGAGCCCAGGCTGACAGATAAGAAGAAGAGTGTCAGAGGTTCTGTTCACTCTGAGAGTTGGCTCTGAGGAAGCTGGATCAGTGGCACAGACTCTCCACGTATAAATAAAGGTTGACTTGGGGACACCAGCCTCTGTGGAGTTTTTCAGTTGCTGTAAGGTATAAGCAAATGAAATAAACTAAACTGCAACAAAGAAGCAGAACGCAGCTGAAACATAAGTAAGAGAATTGCAAGCTTTCCTCTCCCAGCTCTGGTTAAAACGAAAAGTGACATGAAGCAAAACTAGCAGTTTTTCCACTGGTAATGGCAGAGTTATACAGTAGCAACAGATTTGCCTTACAATAAGTTGCCTATTGCTACATCATTATCAGTGTTGAGAAGAGACTATTTCACCCCGAATATCTCTGAAGGACAGGAAAAAAAAACAGACTGCAGAAATTTTGAAAGCCTTGAAGATATATTTTGAAACTTAAGTGAATGTAACTTATGAGTGATATAGGAATATGGGCACAGGCGTTAACCAATCAGCCCCTTGGCCCTTTTCCACCGTTAAGAGAGATCAAGGTTGTTCTGGGACCTAACTCCATATATCTTTAGCCCATGTTCTTTAAATGTCTTTGCTGAATGAAAAATTCTCTCTCTCAGATTTAGAATTAACAACTGATCTAGCATGCACTGCTGTTTGTAGAAGAGAGTTCCAAACTTCTACCACCCTTTCTATGTAGAATTGCTTCCTAACATCTCTCCTGAACAGTCTAACCCTTATTCTTAGACTGTGTACTCTAGATCTAGAACCCCCAACCAGTGACAATAGTTTTTCTACCCTGCCTTTTCCTGTTAAAATCGTGAATACTTTGATCAGATCACTCCTTAACCTTCTAAATTCTAGACAAAATAGGCCTAATTTATACTATCTCTTCTCATAACCTGACCGCTGAAGTCCAGGTATCATTCTTGTCGACTGACGTTGGACTCTCTGTCACATCAATATATCTTTCCTAAGGTGCTGTACCCAGATCTACTCACAGTGCTCCAAGTGGTGTTTAACCAAGGTTTTGTATAACTGCAGCATAACTTCTGCATCCTTATATTCCAGTCCTCTAGATATAAAAACCTGCATTGCAGTAACTGCAGTAATTGATTATTTTCTGTACCTGTTTGTGACATTTTGAAGAGCTATGCATTTACATCCCCAGGTCTTTGGGTATAAACTGTACTTAACTTCGTAACATCTAGAAAGTACCCTGTTCTGTCCTTTTTTGATCCAAAATGGATAACTTCACACTTGCTTACGCTATAATCAATTGGCCACTGTTTTGCTATTCACCTCGTCTATTAATATCCCTTTGTAATGCTGTCATCAATTGTCTACAATGCTGCCTAACTTTGTGTCATCAGCAAATGCCTTTCTATGCCTAAATCTAAGTCGTTAATGAATATTGTGAACAATAGATCCTAGAGGGACAGTGCAAGTCACATCCTGCTAATTTGAATATCTATCCATCATTCTTATTTTCTGTTGTCAGCCACTGAACCATTTTCTCAGTCATGTCAGCAGTTTGCTCTCAGTTCTGTGGGCTTTCAACTTAGTTAACAGTTTTTTTTTTGTGGGACTTTATGAAGTGCCTCTGGGGTCCATATAAACAACATCTGTAGACATTCCCCTCACCATTACCACAGTCACCTCTTCAACCACATTGAATGTTTTAGTCAGGCATGACCTCCCTGTCATGAATCCATGCTGGCTGTCTCTGATTTTGAGGTATTTCATTTCCCCATCTTTGGTTTTAGACTCAACCAATTTTCTCACCACAGATATAGGTTTAACAGGTCTTTAATTCACTGGTTTTTTCTTTCATCCTTCTTAAAAAATGAAGTGATGTGTAATTTTGCGCTTCAGAGGGTTTGTTCAATATTAGGGCCTAATGTGAAAAAGAGTCCATTGATCAATACATGACCCCATTAATTCAGCTCGCTGAATACTGTGGATTTGTGTAATTAAAAGGCAATCTAATTAAACATGGGATTGTATTGGGCACAAGAGATCCTGTAATTAGGGCATGTCTACTGAGAAAGGAGAAACTTGGTCCCAGGACAGCAATTGACATGCAGAAGTGCTGAGGTCGTAAATTAACATATTCTTAGGAGAATAGATTTAGTCTCTCATTATGCTGATAAATACTTCAACCCCAAAGGACACAGCAATCAGATACAAAAAAAAACAAGATGCAAATACTGCAAAGGACATCATGTCGAGGAGAAGTTGTGTCCAGCTTGGTGTAAACCACATTCTCACTGCATGAAGCTGAACCATTTTATACACAAGTGTATGGCTAGAAGGAAATATATGACAGAAAAATAAATGGTTATTTGAGTGAAATCAGCAGAAGATTCTGATAAATCTTTCTCCACCACAAAACAGGATGGTTCACTCAGGTTGATAGGTGATAAATGGTCTGATTGTCGATGAGGACTGCAGAAGGAGAACTTTGGTCCAATAGGCACCCCATTCATAATGCATCATCATGACCTTCACAGACCTGAGCAATATGGCTCAACATGGCAATCCAAAAATAAAACCCTCAAAAGTCAGCTTGAGGCTATATGATGGCATTACACTCGAGAGGACTGATTGCCCTGCGAGTCTAAAGAAATAACTTGAATGAAGATCTGGACCTCCAGATGGCTAGTTATCTCAGCTGAAGCAAGTCTAAAACTTAGACTGGGAACCCTCACTGTGCCAAAAGAGATTGGCAATGTGTTTTTGTTTATTAAGTTATTGACCATAGAACAAATCCAGAGGAGTATAACAATGTTTTGGCGGGTTAGGCTGTCTTCCGGAAGAATATCATTTTGATATAGATAAGAGTGTAAGACTAATTCAGCACCTGCCAAGGAAAATTCCAGCTCCCCTCAAGACCAGCCTGAAAGACAAAAGGTAAGAGCCGGAAAAGAAGGAAGTAATTAAGAAAGGGACAACTTGGATTAAAAGCTTGTAGCAGTGAAGCAACCTAGAAATCTGAGAGTATGCTTTGATCCAAAGAATGTAAATGATGCTCTGAAGAGATCTCACTATCTATGCTAGCCGTTGAAGTAATTTTGCCACACATTGCAAAGGCAAAATTCTTCACGTCCTTAGTTGCAAAGGATGATTACTGGGAAGGGCAAGTTGATGAAAGCACTATTTCATTACCATATTATAGACACCATTCAGGAGATACTGATGTTTGTGCGCACTATTCAGCATATCCACTGCTCTGGAGGAATGTTAATGCAGCTGCCGTGAAATAGTTCGTGATCTTCCCAGAGTGGAAGTTATCGTGGATGATCTGCTAGTTTATGGGTGCAGAGACACAATGGGAGAAACCATTACTTACCATGATCCAATTCTGACAGAGCTTTCCAGATGAACCTGAAGCTGAACAAGACAAAATGGCAACCATAGATGCCTGAAGCCAAGTACATAGGCCACATACTGACAGCAAAAGGTATTTCTCATATTCTGATAGGGGAGAACTGTAGCAACAATGCAATAACTAACAGATGTAAAAGCAGTACAGATACTTGGCAAAATTCTTGTCTGATTTGTTGTCAGAATGGGAAGACATTCCAAGTTGGAGTAGACCAGATTCAGAAAAGAGCAACAATCTGAGGAAGGGTCACCGGACCTGAAACGTTAACTCTGTTTTTTCATCCACAGATGCTGCCAGACCTGCTGAGCTTTTCCAGCAACTCTGTTTTTGTTCCTGATTTACGGCATCCACAGTTCTTTTGGTTTTTATTCAGAAAAGAGGAAGGTGTGTACTGGTTGGAGACAGTAGGAAAATGAACAAACCCGCATTTTTCCCTTGCAAAACTGGCAAGCAATGGATCTTTTTTGTTTGGCATTGGACTGAATGTTGTAATTTGTATCTCCACATGTCTCTGGTCTGGCACATTCAGCATAGTAAAAAATATTGCTGCTGCCAGGGTAATTATTAGCTGGAGTCCTGATAACAAGGCTCCCTCATAAAATAGGTGATGCATCAACTAAAAGGTAATGTGAAGCTGTGACTGCTTCTAGTAAAACTGCTGCATTGGCAGTATTTTCTGCAGAGGTCTTGAAATCCAAATAAATCAGAGTACGTATCAATGTTCTTTAGGAAGCAGCAACTTATAGAATTCTAACAGGATTAGGCAGGTTAGATGCTGGAAGGATGTTCCTGATGGTGGGGGTGTCCAGAACCATGGGTCATAGTTTGAGGATAAGGGGTAAACCTTTTAGGACTGATAGCAGAAGACATTTCTTCATTCAGAGAGTAGTGAGCCTGTGGGGTTCACTGCTACAGAAAACGGTCGAGGCCAAAATGTGTTTTCAGGGAGTGGATAGATGAAGCTCTTGTGGCTAAAGGGATCAAGGGATCTGTGGGAAAGATGGGATTAGGGCATTAATCTGAATTGTGGAGCAGATTCAACAGGGTCAAGTGACCTACTCCTGCTCCTATTTGTTATGCTTCTACACTTCTGTGTTTCTTATTAAGCAGGATTACAATATGTGCTTACCATTATCATTACATATGATTTCCAGCTCCTAAGAAGTAATGGAAATCAAGTTTGTACAGAATATTTAAGATGTACATTTATAAGAACTATTTTATAAGAATTAAGGACATGTTTTCATAAGATTAAAGGGTTGCAGCCACGGTTGTACCTTCTTGGATGAGGTTCAAATATTAAATTGAAATAAGACTTGAAACAGGGATGTGACAAATCTTGTACGAGTAATGCAAAGACGATTGGAAAGAGGATGGTACAAACAGAGATCTGGGAGATGTAAATGGGAGAAATGGTAAATGTTTCAACACGGCAAGAACTGAAAGAATAGGTAAAGAAATGATTAGGCGAATTGGAGATGCAATGAGAAAAATGGAAGGAATGTTGGAGTTATAGAATTTGCAGTTTCTCTTCTCTGTCAGAAACACTTGATAATAGAAAGATAAGGATGCAAAAGGAGGCAGTGATGCATTGGAAAGGGAAAATCAAAATAAGGAAATGGCAGTGAAAATGTTATTAGAACTGGAGTGTTGAAAAGGATCAAGGAGGTAATAGCTGATAATCTTTCAGACATCTTAGCTGAATGGGAGTTGTGACATTGAGTGTGGAGGGTTGTCTATTAAGGTCTCTGTTTAAGAAGGGAGAATGGGCTAAGTAGGATAGCTATTGATCAATCTGCCTAACATCAGGGAAGGGCAAGCATCCAGAAGCTATAAAACACAACATTCTTACTAAAGATATTTGGGTTCATTAAAGGACTTACCATATTAGCTTGTAAATTATGTATTATCTAACTGAAATAAATAAATCAAGACTTAAGAACTTAGGCTGTCTGGACAGACCTTTTCTATGTCCATTCTGCCGAGAGTTTGCTTTCAATTGCTCTGTGGGGCAATTACTTTTGACATACATTTGTAATGAGGATTGTTCACTGTATATGCCTAAATATAATGCATTTTTAAAATTCAAAATAACTAACAAGATTTTTCACAAAGCCAGTTCTATTTTCACCCACCAAATGTAAATCTGGATGCAGAATTAAGCTTTGAAGTCATCATCAACTTTTTGGAATGGGATTCCTGCGTGTGCCAATTAAGTACATGATTGTAACTATTTTGAATGGGAAAAGGTGACAGGCTGGCACCATCTAATTTCTTAGTTCAGAACTTGAGCCAATGAGAGGCTCAAATGACCCGAAAACACTGCTAATATATCTAATAACATGAATCATTCACTCCACAATTTCCTGGAACATTTTGGACCGTTTGGTGGCCGTAGGATGTTGGTTCATGATTTTCATTCTCTGGTGTAATGTGCTATCTATTTCTAATATGTGAAGCATCAGAGAGAAAAATGATGCCTGTCTGTTTCAACTATTCTGTACAAAAACATTTGTTCAACACGATTTCTTAGAGACAGAATTTGTTTTGTACACTTTTTAAAAAAACGTTCATTTTTATTTCAAATGTGCTCATTCCTACAATTTTCTATCACCATCCAGAGGCTGCACTAAGATTATTTGTTAATTAACTCTCGGTTACAGAAACACAGGCCCAAATCTCCTGCAAAGTGAGCCACTCTGCCCCAACTTTGCTTGATCTGACACTATTTCACATCACTTTCTGAGTCTTCTGAGCCTACCTTCTTCAGAAATGTAGAACACAACAGCCATTGAAGAGCTTCATCACAGTGCTGCACTATCAGATGGTGATGATACATATTTCCTTTGTATGGCACTAACTGCCGTAATGTACTTTCAAATATTCAATGTGAATGTGAATGAATTAGTGTGTAGTCGAATGAGTGAATGGACAGGGTGAGGGAAGTACGTGGACAGCGTGGCAGGTCTTGAGAGGTCAATAGGATCAGGTCTAGAGGGTAGTCAGGTGGTCGGAAGTGAATAATTCAGGGTGTTGAGGAGGAAGTTGGTGAGTGAGTCTCATTGAGTAATCGAGCAACCTGTTGCATGGTTACAGAGGAGTTAGATCAGGACTTCCTCCCTTACATTTGTTGGGTGACTATCCAGGTAAGTACCATGGAACTGTCCAAAGTTTCCAACTCTAGCTCAAAGTGAAAGACTAATGTGAACATGAGAAGCACCCGTCGGAAGTTTAAACCTTCTGAGAGGTCAAGGCATTGTGTGGGTCAGTTAAGTGGGTAGGATGATGCCTTTATGGAGACTGTAAAATCTGGACCATTTTGTATCTGGTAAATTTCTAGAACACGAGTGCAGAATTCCAGACCAAAGTTCAGTGGCTAGATTAAAAAAAAAGTTTGTCCATACATACAAAACATTGTCCGTTGTTTCACCAGAGCCATTCAGGAATACAGAGGCTTTCCTGGCTTACATTCCTATTCTTAACAAAGCAGATATCTTATCAGCAGTGCGTTGATCAGAGTGGACACAGTTGAATTCATACGAAATAATTGAGCTTCCTATTTCGAACAAAAAAATGCTGGCAAAATAACATCTATTGTTCAACGTAGGAAGTAATTGCATTAACTGAAGAAAATGACAGTGACACATCTGTGTATGCTGAATCCATTGTTATCAAGTTATGTTCGCAAATTAGCATTTTACAGGCTGCACGCAATCAATTAAGATCGGTAGCATAAACACCTGGGCACTTTTATAATGGATAATCTCTATCAGTTTCAGTTTAATTTCTGCTTCAGCAGTTGTCTAATGGAGCAATTCTATCTGATTGTATATTATGAGGTCTGTAATGCCTCAGAACTGAATAGGCATGAAATGAAAACTGAGGATACTAGGGGTTCACAGTAGGTAGGCCAGCTTTTGAAGGAGAATTTCGGAGGTATTGGTAAAGGTTGCAATTAAACCATTAACTTCTCTTTCTCTGCTAATTAAATTCTTGTGCATTTTTCCATTTTCGTTTACACTTTGAATGGGTTTACTCTCGTTCTTTCAGCATGCAATGAAATTAAACTTCTTTTTTCTCACAATGAGATACTTTCCATCAACACATCAAATTATACCTGTCTGATTGGATAATGTAAAGGGCTAAAGTAAATCGATTGTGCAAGCTGATGAGATTTATGTGGAATTGCACCTGCATTAAGAGGATTATACGGAATTATGGTGTTGATCTTGGTTTGGTCGGGGCATTCCCACCTCTAAGTTAGATGGATCTACGTTGAAGTTCCACAGAAGGGATTAGAACACAAAATCTAGTCTAACATTCTGAGCTGAATTTTCAGGGGCCCTCAAAGGTTTGAATGAAGATGATGATAAATACTGGCACTGAAGTCAACACCAGTAATAATTCTCAGCAGCGGGTAGTTAACAATGCTGCTGTCCACCCAATTGTGACTAATTTAATCAGATCTTCTGAAAAAATAGCTCCTAAAGAGCTTGTCAAGGGGTGATCTTTAAGTTATTAAAAGGACAGAAGAGTGACTGCCCTTTCAGAAACCTACTAACTGAAGGCAGGAAAGCAAAGCATGGAGACAACCATGGTTGCTCAAAAGCAACAGCCTGGCTCCATAAGAAGGTGAGCAGGGCAGAAGAACTTTGGCAAGATCATGCCCTTGGTGCTAGTCAGACAGGGAGAGTAGGTAATCAGCGCCCTCCTTGGAGTATGTTGAGCACCCTTGGCATCATAGTAGCAGAAGAGCAGGGGGCAAGGTTTCAAAGGACAAGTGGGCAATGACACGACTGGAATGAGAGCTCCAGCTGGCAGTGGGACATGGATATCAAATTTTGAGTCTCATGGCAATGAGGGGAACAACCCTTGGCATGGAGGGTGGAATCCTGGACGTCGGAAGTGGATGGAAAAGCAAAGACGTGTAAGAACATAATAGTTGTAATACCCTGAACATCTACTACTAAAGACCAAGCATGACCCAGAAGCAACAGCAGAGGAAATTCCCACTGTCCAGGCAGATGGTCCCAGACATCTGTGGACTTGACTCTGTAAACATCTTACCTCACAACAAGGATTGCCAAACCCTCTTGTGGCCGTCAAAGTCACAGTGGACTTGAACTTCTTTGTTTCAGGTTCCTCCCAAGGATTAGCTGTAAACCTTAATGGCTTCGTAAGAGGCTGGGCAGGATAAATGCTGAGAGGATGTTTCTCCTCATATGAGAGTCAAGGACCTGATGGCATATCTCAGAATTTGGTGAGCTTGTTGATTCCCAGAGACTGTGCAGCTGAGAAGGAATGGTGCTCCCTGTCTCCTGATACATGACACTCCTTCTCCTACACCACCCGACTCAAGAAAGCCCCCACCCGACAAATATCACCTGCCTTTCTCAGTGCTGATCTGGGGGAGCAGCTGCCTCTCCCAAGGTACAACAGATTTCTGAAGCAGTCAGAGCCTCCAGGCAGGGGGCCTTTTAAGGTCCAGGGTCCCAATTCCAGTAGAAACCTCATCGGCAGCCAATCAGCTGTGCAAATGTGAAAAGTTAAAAGGTAAAGTCGCCATTGTCTTACCAGACCATTGGGCTGCACTCACATGGGACAGAGAGGTGACTGGTGGTGGTTTAACCAGATGGTCACCATACCTAAGGTGAGTAGACAGGGGAAGGAGGACAGTCCTTCAAGGGAACTTCTGCTAGATCTAGAGAGAAAGCTGGAAGACAATGAGCTGGCAGTCAGCAGCTGCTCCTTGCTTAGATCCAGCCCCTCGGTCTTACACAGATTATTGAAGACTTTGCAACCAATCTTCCCTCGAAGCTGTGCACAACCATTGTGACTAATTCAGTTTACTTCCCTCATCCAGGCCTGTTACCTCTAGTTCCCCATTGTCCCCCATTGTCTCTTTTCGACAGGACCTGTTGGATAGAGAGAGGATCTGTAAATGAGATACAAAAACTGAAAGAACTGCAGATGCTGTTAATCAGGAACAAAAACAGATGTTGCTGGAAAAGCTCAGCAGGTCTGGCAGCATTGTCTGAGGAAGGGTCACTAGACCTGAAACATTAACTCTGATTTTTCACCTGCTGAGCTTTTCCAGCAACGTGTGTGTGTGTGTGTGTGTGTGTGTGTGTGTGTGTGTGTGTTTGTGTGTGTGTGTGTGTAAATGAGATAGACCTTTTTGATTAAGTCTTTGCATCAACATGGTTAAAGTACTAAGCTATACTGGATCACAGACAGAGATAGTAGGAACTGCAGATGCTGGAGAGTCTGAGATAACAAGCTGTAGAGTTGGGTGATCACAGCAGGCCAAGCAGCATCAGAGGAGCAGGAAAGCTGACATTTCAGGCCTAGGCCCTTCTTCAGCATTTCTGAATTTTCTGAAGAAGAATCTAGGCCAGAAACGCCAGCTTTCCTGCTCCTCTGATGCTGCTTGGCTTGCTGTGTTCATCCAGCTCTACACCTTGTTATCTTGGATCACAGACAGTTACATTTACATGTCTCTAAAATATAAAGCTAATTTCAGAGGAAAATGGAGATGTTAAATCTTCTTGTTCTAAATCCATTTAATCTCTTCCATCTTTAGTAAGTAACAGTGTAACACTTGCTTTTAACTTCAGAAGATCACATACAATTGTACAACCTGACAAAAATGCACACATATATTGCACAGACATTTATTAGTGCATGGCATTGGCATTATTTGAGTGAGAAGGAGAGGCCATATTCCAATGTGAGGTGAGTAGCGTAAGTACCATTACAACCTGCAGAAAGTTCTTTTTCTCTATGGATGATTTCCATTCACTCACATGATGCTTTGTTCACAATGGAGAATGCTCTCATTCTCCACTTAATTCAAATTAAGTATTAGCTTGAATTAAAATAGTGCAAATAAAACCTCCTTTTTTCCCTTTTGTTCAAATTCCTCGATTGACTTTTGAATAACCCGAATTTGTTTATTACAAATCAACTTCCAATTAAAAGACATGGACTGTAAATTCATAGTTAGAACTACTTTGAAGCTGTTTTGCATCAATCTCGAGATTATGATACATAGGCAGGACACCATGAGATTATAATGAATTGCAATGAAATGGATGGACTGCATGACCTCAAAAGCAGGCTTCACAGCAATGTTTAAAACATTGTAAAATATTCAGCTAAATGCAAGGCTGGTTACCAAATTATGATCTTGATTTTGAAGGAGAGCCAAATAATCCAAGTATAACATGGGGTTATTTGTACATTTATCAGAATTCAGTTTTATTCTTGGGAGAGAGCTGAAGCTGCTAAACAGCAAGTTTCTTGCACAACTTGTGACAGGAGTTGCCATCCATTTTTTTTTAATTGCTCCGTCTTATTCAGGATAAGTAAGGAATATAAAGTATTCAGTAACATTTGTGACTTTTCAGGTACTGAAACAGGCCGTGTCCAAATGCAGCAAGAGCTGGGCAACATTCAAGCTTGTAAATATTTAAATGACAAGAAGCATTTGAGCCTCACAAGTGGCAGATGTTATAACACCAGATTAGATCGACAACTTTGTTATGATCCTGGATGATATCACCAAATGTTGTTACTATACGGTTTAATTTTAAAGTGGACAAAATGTGAGATCCAGGGAATTTGCTAAGACCATGATGCCACAAGATTTGCATAAAGGCAAAGCTGTCATAGTTCTACCAGACCGTAGGGCTGTTCTCTCTGTAGAGCAATAAGAACATAAGAAATAGGAGCAGGAGTAGGCCATCTGGCCCATCAAGCCTGCTCCGCCATTCAATAAGATCATAGCTGATCTTTTCTTGGACTCAGCTCCACTTCCCTGCCTGCACACCATAACCCTTCATACCTTTACTGTTCAAAAATCCTTCTATCTTTGCCTGAGAAAGATGACAAGAAAAATTAATAAGACTGGTGAAGGGACATCACACCTCAGGCAAGAGGAGATGTTGAGAAGGCAAGTCCTTCATAGTAACCTATCTGGTGCAGAAATTGAACCCATGATGTTGATATGAAACTGCATTGCAAACCAGCCATCCAGCCAACTGAGCTGTCTGACTAAATAGCAAGGATGTATCTATGCAAGTTAGACCAGTAATACAAATCTACACTGCATGCATCACTTATTTCTAATACTCAGAAATAACAAGGTAAATATGAGTTACGTATTGTGATTGATTACCCCACAGCAAATCAAATGTTCTAAGGACAGATCTCATAAATTTCTCAGTAACTCCCCCCAGATGTCAATACACAAGAGATCATCAAATTTCATTAAACTTCACAAGAGATATTATTCTTCACTTTTGCTGATCTGGTCTTGAAATTCTAACTAATTAAATCCTACTAATTCTGAAAACTTCTTCCTGAGTTTGTTCTAACAGAACAGAGCCATCAAAGTGCTTTTCCCTCCTCAGTCAGCTGCTTTCCCAGCATGCAGCTAACTGCCACATTCCTACAATGCAGTCTGTGCCTGTTTTTATCTCTTCTTCAACTACCTGTGGTCCTGGAACTGCTTTTCAATGAACCTGAACTGCCCTAAGTGACCTATCAAAACCCTTGTAATATACCGAACCACTAGAATTGAATATTGTCACATTGCAATTGTTGCAAGTGTTTGCTCTTCAAATATTATATTCTTACAGAATGCTTAGAATGGATTTAATCACAAAGGCAATGACTATCTCCAACAGCAGAGAATCTAACTATCTTGCATTTGACGTTCAATGGCATTACCATCAGTGAATCTTCCAAATCAATATCCAGGAAGTTATCATTGATTAGAAACTGAAATGGATCTACTACAGGCAATCCCCGATTTATGAACGTCTGACTTATGAATGCTTGCACTTACAAACACAATCCTACACATGGTTTTCAACCCTGAAGACCTGAAACATGAACATTTCCTGCACTTATAAACAGCTGCTCTCTCCAGCTTTCCTGGATTATGCTTCAAATTGCAAAAACATCAACATGCGAGCAGAATCCATAATGAAACCCATTTGCAGTCTGCTTATAAATACTGCCACAAAAATGGTGAGTCAGATATTGGGAATCGGACCTCTCTTATGCTTTCTCAGAGCTTGTTCACCAACAATGTGGTACAAGTCAGGAGTATGATAGAATACTGCCCATTTGCCTGGATGGCTATGGCTTGAGTAATGTGCAAGAAGCTATGCATCATCCAGGAGAAAGCAGGCATCCCATCCATCAATTCACTCCCTCCGTCACTGAAGCACAATGGCAGCAGGACATTCTTTCTGCAAGAGGGATTGCCAGAACTCTCTGAGCCTTGTTCTGTTGTACTCCTAAACCTGTGACCACTACCATGGAAAAGAACACAACAGCAGATACATGGGAAAACCCCACCTTCAAGTTCCCTTCCAAGACACATGCCATCTGAATTTGGAACGATGTCTTCATTCCTTCACTGCTGTGGGCTCAAAAATCTGGATCTCTGATTGGACATCAAACAGTGATGAGTCCCATGAAAGTATAGAACTAAATCAAGCAGACCCAAGATGAAATAATGATTTTGGCATTCTGCCGACTATGACATCTCTATTTCAAAACAAAAGAAATCAAAAAATTGTTTGGTGGCTGTAGGTTAAATGAAGTTCTGCCAGCGATGAAAATCTGTGTTTGAACTTTGTGAAGTTGTTCTTATGAAGGTATTTTAGTTTAGGTTTTCCTCTCTTTATTTTCACCTAATTGTTTCTTCAACCATTTGGCAGGTACCTCCAGAGAGACTGATGCTGGTCTGTTTCCTGAGTCTCTGGCACAGTTCCCAGTAAAGGTCACCATGAATTTCTGGAGCCAACCTTTGTGAGACACCTTGGCCAACACCCCTGACTTCCCTCTACCAGCAGATATCTCCGTTTGACAACACCCTGTTCAACATCTCACCCCATCACCCATAGAATGAAGTTGTGTTTAAGTTCTGAACATGAAAATATTTTTCAAAGCTCAGGCATTGACTGTTCCCAAGTCTTTTTTGGAGATGAAACAACTCCAGCATACACTAAGTTATCATTAGAGCTGATAGCTCAAAGGTAAAACTGTGCTTCATAAATCACATGCTGACAGTTCCAACTCGGAGCTACTCAGAATGCACAAAACAGCTGCTTTGAAAGTGGCTTCAAGCTTGGCTAAAACGTATTTACAGTTGGCACATTAGAGAAAATCTACTTGCAATGATGAAGTGTGTTGCATTTTAATTTTTTTAGTTATGTGAGAAAGTTATTCATAAAATGTAAATTGAGAATAAGACCATAGTGGTTTCTGTTAACCAAAGATCCATTTAAACACAGTTTTATTTATTTGACCCGGAGACAATGGGTTGAGCTCTTCCATCCATGCAAGTCCATTCTTGCTGCAATACCTTGGAGCATTTTGGTGAGTCAGGACTGATTTTGATACTGTCCAACATCCCTGCAAACAAAAGGGAATACATTATTCTCAGGGAGCAAAAATATTACTGTGCTGTTGAGGAAGAGCGTGTAAAGGAATATAATTTCAAGATAAGCTATGATCTTGCAGAATTTCATCAATGGGGTAAGGCAATTTTGTACCAAGTATTGTGGCATTGCTTCAGACTAGCCCAGGTCTTGGAGTGCAGCTTATGAGATCTATCACAAACAATCCCAAATATGGAAATAGTTTGCATATTGCTGTAATGTATAAATTTATTGAGGTAACCTGTCACTTGACTGACACTAGGCAAACAAAATGCACTGTGTATTGATAATGAAAAATGCAGGCACCATAAATATATACGATTGTAATAATTTTGACTTATCACCTTGCAAAATTTGCTTAGGATGCAAGACTCCAGGAACAAGAAGTGTGTTTTTCTGCTTTTGAAGTTGATGGATTTTTGTTAACCAAACCTATTTAGAGATATGAAACAAAGGAGTTTGGAGTTTGGTTGCGGCTACTATGATCTCATTGAATGGCCTTCTCTTTGCCCCAGAGCATCAACTAACACTCAATTTGCATTTATTTCCAATTCTTTATATCTTACAAACTTTGTTTGCTTTATTTGTCAAGAGCATTTATAACATATGTTTTCAGATATGAATACTTTGTTTAATCTCATATTTTCTTTGGAAAACCTTTTCATATGTAAAATTGCAATATATATATTTATTTCCTCCTGGTTGTAGATTTGGAGTTCTCATTGAAGTATTTGTATTATTTATTCCTAATAAGTTAAAAAACATAGTAATTTCTTATTCACAGCATCTTGCGCTGATGTATTAATGCGCATGTTCTGTGAGAGAAAGAAGATTTTAGATACATTTGTAACTGTAAGCATTTACAGCATACAAATAGTGTTTTTGAGATGTCCTGGTAGGATGTATGAACTTGGAATAAGCTAGAAGATAAGTGCCTCTCTTTACAGCATGTAGACCTTTAAGATTTCAAAAATGGTAAACTCAAACTAAATTTTAATTTATAAAGAAACTGAAAATGAATCAAAACAATTGAGCAGGGAATTGTGAGTAGAGCTTCATTTTGAGTAAGTTGTTGCCAGTTTTGTCCACTCATTGAACTGCAGCAAGGGCTGCCCAATGAGTGAGTTGTTCCATATCATTTTCAGTGACTGGTGAAATTACAATGGTGTTGCCAATTCTATTGACTCATTAATATTATGTAATACAGTCACCTCTCTTACATCAATCGTAGATTTCATTCTGTTAACTTCAATACCAGTACATAATGCAAGGTTTTGTTTCTGGTAAAAATCCATTACTTCCAGATATAACAGCAAGCCGCCAACGAAAGCAACATCTTAAAGATCTTTTTTTAGCATTGGGTCATATAATACATTCTGTTGCATTTAAAAAGGACTAATTACACTCCATTATCTTTTTTTTATCAGAATCTATGATCCCACCACTCCCTTTGATGTGTACATGCAGGACAAAATATGTTTCTTATTATCAATAGCTAGTGGTCGGTATCTTTTGGTTGTGAACCACTCTCCCTGATTATAATTTTGATCATAATCTGATGCTTCAATCTCCTTGAAGATGAAAATGAATTATGCAGAAACGCTAAGCTTTTTCAGCATACAAAGGGAAGGAACAGGCAAAGATTAAACCAAACAATAATTTTGACCTTTTGCGACAGGAACTCAGCTTAGTGTAACCATCTAATGTATGAGCTTTTGAACTGCAGCATACATCCAACTGTTCATTAGGAAATTAAATTTATTAGCGGTGTTCTGCATCGATGGGATTAACCAGTGAAATTCAATTTTTCATGGTTGGCCAAATCCACTTTCTCATATGACATCAGAGCACAGGAATGTAGGATAGAGCAGCCAAATTATTTTCTTAGAAAAACACAGCAACAAATATCAAACATCAAATCAAGGTAGAAAATTAATTTTGAATAGTATAAAAAACTAATCTTAAACAGACTTTTCAACAATGTTTTGAATAAGTTGAGTGAATGGTAGTTCATAGAAGATACCTCTTAGGCTTTTCATTCACACCAGATATCCTATTGATCTCTCTGAATTAATCTTTTAATTTAGTACCACACAAAATGCTCATCCTTTAAGTCACCAGGAAAATCTAGATTTTAAGCACATTATTTTTAATTATACAATTGTAATAGTAAGTTTTTCACTATTCTCTTGGGGGCAATTCTGAACCTGGCTAACATTCTATACAATTGATTTAAAATGTTGGTGCTGTGTATATGTTGTTCCAGAGGACTCCACTGCTCCATTAAATTATACAATCTTATTCTAGTTGAGCATGCATGAGCTGCTTAATAACCCAAGGAAATCCACACTCATTGGAATACATGACCAGAGCAGTCGACTGATGAGGAAAATACATTTTTGCATCAAGTTTAGTTGCAGGAGATGCAGTGATTTGAACAAGAGAACTTTAAAGCGTCTTTTACTGTAAGGCTAGGTCACTTGCTAAATAGTTTACTGGAATAAGACCAGTAGAAAATTGAGTTCCTTCCTAATTTAATCATGATTTGTTATTCTTAAGTTAAATGAAGCGTTTTCTCATCAGTTGTGCCTTCTAAAGAAGTTAAACAAAATTGTTGTTGAAAGGTTAAATTACTGGACCAGTAATCCAGAGACCTGAAAAAATAATCCAACTCTGCTTTCCCACACTGAAGTGGCTGTCCTCTGAAGTGGTCTAACAAGACACTGAGTTGCACTGAAAACAATAATAATCACCACCAGGACTGTAACAAGAGGCCCGTTACCATTTTCTCAAGACAACTAAAAACACAATATATGGCAGCTTTGCAACCTGCTGTGAATATTATTGGTTTAATTTTGAGCCTGTGTAGAATCTATGGGCTATGACACCTAATCTGCATTTCACAAATTTTGGTGTCAGTGCAAAGTCAAAAGCATTTTGAAATTAAACTAAATTAGAAAGAATTGAAATTGGTCTTCACCAGCAGTTCCAAAAGGGCTTGCGGCAAATTGCAAACTTTAATATTGCACGTTCTGGAAGTTTTCATTTTCTATTTACTTGCAAATCATTGCTGAGATTTTAAATTTCAAAACAAAGTGAAAATAACAGCGACTTTTGGAATCAACATCCAGAAAGAATCTGATCTATGAGGGGAGCCCCGTGGCTCAGTGGTTAGCACTGTTCATAGCATCCAGAGTTGTGCAGGTAGCTGGATTAGCCATGGGAAATGCAGGGTTAGAGGGATGGGGAAGGTCTGGGTGGGATGCTCTTCGGAAGGTTGGTGTGGACTCAATGGCCCAATGGCCTGCTTCCCCACTGTAGGGATTCTATGATTTTATCATTCAGTGAACTTCAGTCAAAAACAAGTTGGGCATGGCAAAAAAATCAACTTCTGATTTGCTATGTGCTAAAAATCAATTTTATGCCATAATGCAAATACATCGTGAGTGTTCAAACAAAGCAAACATCAAATTCCATGTTCATTAGTGGAAGAGAGAGGGTGTTAAATTTAATCTTGATTTTGGGATATGCATATTTAGGGGATTGTTGTAGTAATAGATGGTGTACCGGTGCTTCAAATCCAAACAGTTATAATTATGTTTCTTCTCTAACCAATGAGAGAACTATGCTTTCAGAATAGATTGCTTGGATTTCTGTGAAATTCATTGAGATGATGAGAAGGAAAAGAAATCTATGTTTGCTTGTGTGATTTCAATGAATACAAAAATATGGAGAGAGCTCCATTCTTTTAATTGCAGTGCACATTGGTGATGTGTAAGCAGTTGTGAATGGGGATTTGAAGTCATAGTTACCATCTTCCTCAAATGAAACTAACCAAGCTTAGTTTGAAAGCAAGTCGTGAAACATTAATGATTTGGTGTGGAGGTTGCATAGCAATTGCATTACATGATATATTGAATGAGATTGTTCCAAGTTGTTGATGTAATTAATACAAAAGCAAAATATTGCAGAGAGTCTGAAATAAATACAAAACTTGAAAAACTCAGCAGGTCCAGTAGCATCTGTGGAGATAAACAATATGACCATTTCTGGTCAATGTAACATTTCAGTTGAAAAAGCATATTTACATGTTACAGGTGCAGTAGGAATGCTAGATAGCACTACTGCTGGTAATGTCAAGGTTTCACCAGAAATGACAGTGCTGAAATAAAGCTTTTATATCAGAACTGATGAAAAGTCACACGGCCTGGAACATTAACTCAGTTTCTCTCCACAGAGGCCACCTGATCCGTTCATAGAAATAGTATTGTGAAAGGAACCCAATGATCGCATGTATAAAAACCAATTCTCAGAAATATCTAAATACCATTTTGTTTTCCCACTTACGTCAGCACAAATTCTAGTTTCTATGTCATAAAGAACGTGATACTTTTTTCTAAAAGGAAGCACACTGTGACAAACCACAATCAGAGGTGCAATTTCTGTCTTGCTGAGCAGGCGATCAAGGAGAGTAATGCAGTTTACGTACCCAAAAACAATATTATGTTCTCAAGTTTCCTGTTTATTCAGCAACTCTGTGGTGTACTTTTAAGATATTTTGCAACATTTCAGTCGAATAAGCATATTTTACATGTTACAGGTGCAGTAGGAATGCAAGGTAACACTGCTCAAGTCTGCTGGTAGTGTCAAGGTTTCACCAGAAATGAAAGTGCTGAAATAAAGCTTTTACTTCAGGATGAAACTCTCAGTGTTGTATGGTATCTGAAATGTGACTCATGAGTCACATAAACTTACTCTAATGCTTTTGTAAATCATTCTGGAACACAACAACATTGGTAGTTGTAGGATCAAATTAATGCAGATGCCGGAATCATTACTGAAAATGAAAACTGCTGGAAGTCACATCGGGTCAGGCAGCATCCACAGAGAGAAAGCAAACTAACGTTTCGAGTCTAGACACCTCTTCAGCTCTGATGAGCTGCTTTCTCTCCATAGATGCTGCCTGACCCATTGTAATCTCAAGCAATTTTTGTTTTCAGCATTAGTAGCTGTCCTGTATTAAAAGACAGTGAAAAACGAAGTTTGTACTTTAATGGAGAGTCAGCAAAGTCTGTTGAAGAACTTCCTAGCAATAAATAAATAATCTTAAATCATTTCATAATATTGTATCTTGTTAATCTTACATCTTTTTGGATTGTGATGAACACAGGACTTTTTGTGATAGTAAGAACTGTCAATGCCGGAGTCAGAGATAACACAATGTGGAGCTGGAGGAGCACAGCAGTCCAGGCAGCATCAGAGGAGCAGGAAAGCTGACATTTCAGGTAACAAGCATGGGGCTGGATGAACATAGCAGCTCAAGCAGCATCATAAGAGCAGGAAAACTTGACGTTTTGGGCTGAGACCCGTCAAGTTTTCCTGCTCCTATGATGCTGCTTGACCTGCTGTGTTCATCCAGCCCCATGCTTGTTATCTCGGATTCTCCAGCATCTGCAGTACCTTTCGTCTCTGACATTTCAGGTGTCCATTTCTGAAGAAGGGTCCCGACCCGAAATGTCAACTTTTCCGCTGCTCTGATTCTGCCGGGCCTGCTGCGCTCCTCCAGCTCCGCACTGTGTTATCTATTTATCAAAGGACTTTTTGTTATGGTTCTACATTGGCACTAATGTTACAGGTATATACTTTGCTATTTGCTTACAGCCTGGTTTTGGTGATGACTCCCAGTCACAGAACTCCCTTTCTCAAACTTCAGAGCTCTGCAGGGAAATCATTAACAACATCTTGGGCCTGGAAAACCGTATTTCATCATGATTTCTGTGCACACAAACAGTGAAATCTGGGTGGAATTAAGTCAATTGGTGTTGAAAATTTTGAGTGCAAGTGAGTCAAATCTGTAGCCTCTTTATGTTGCAGTATCCAAACCAGTTTAAGAAATTCATTTTTTAGTGTGAATCATATCTCACCCACAAAATTAAGCCCCAGCCCAAGGATAGAAAGGATAGAATAAAACAAAGACCTATGGACGCTGGGAATATGAAACAAAAATAGAAATGGCTGGAGAAAGTCAGCAAATCTGGCAGCATCTGTAAAGAGAGAGCAGAGTTAATGTTTTGAGTCCAGTGACCCTTCTTCAGAAATAAAGCACCTGCTGAGTTTCTCCAGTGATTTCTATTTGCATGAGAAAGGATAGTTTCTGTTAATTACATATTTGAGAAGCTTCATCACAAGGTGTGTATAATTTCAGCTGCGTAGAAAGCCATTGGTGCTGTGAATTCAATGATAAATACCTCACCAGTCATTGATTCTAGCCACTGACCAACCTGCTGTTTTAGCTGCAGCAAATGGCTAAAAAAAAAATTAGTTTAAAACTGGATTTGAAATCCACTGGGGTCACCCTGCTCAGGTTTGAATCCTGCCAGCTATGTTTGTCTGCATTCCTGACAAGGGTTCTTATGGCACAACGGTGGTGTTCCTAAGTGTATGCTTGAAGGCTCATATTCAAGTCCCACCTGCCATGGAGGAATGTTTCTAAATATCTGAACAGGCTGATTAAAAATATTTACAGTTAGTCAGTTAATCAATTGATTGTTGATGCTAAGTATTTAAATCAATTGACACCTTGCTCAGGATATGATTAACACTGCATGCAGGCTATATGGTTTTTGTAGAGACAAAAAATGTAAATCTTTGTGATTTTCAGTTTTACTCTCTAATGGGATGTTTCTTCATAGCCATGTTTATGACTTGATCCCAAAGCTCCATTGTTACATGGATAGATTGGTAAAACTAAATTTGTTTTCCTTAGAAAACAGAAAGGTTGAAGGGAGATTTGTTGTTGAGGGTGAAATGGTCAAAATCATGAGGGGTTTAGATTGATTAGATAGAGAGAAATTGTATACTTTCTCTGAAGAGTTATAACCAGCAGGCACCAACTTAAGGTTATCAGCAAAAGATCCATTGGCTCACTAATGGAGTGAGTGGTCAGTATCTGGAATGTACTATTTAAGAACATGATGGAGCAGATACAGATATAACTTTCAAAATGGAATTTGGTAAGCACCTGAATACAAAAAGATAGATTGCAGGACTATGGGGATCAACAATGGAGTGGAATTAATCAAGTTGCTTTGATAGTCACAAGGACACAATGACCTAAAAGCCATTCTAAGGTTTCACTGTTCTATGGTAATGCCATTGAGTGTCAACAGGAGGTGATTAGGGTCCCACTGTTTTGGACATGCTCATTGCCTGGAACTTTTGTATTACAAATATTATTTGTCACCTGTCAACCCAATCCTGAATCCTATCCAGATCTTGCTGGATGCAGGAACAGATTGGTTCAACATCTGAGAAGTTTTGAAGGAAACCAAGCACTGTCTTCATCAGTGAATGTCCCCACTTCGGACCCAGTTCTCAAGGGAGGTCATTAAGAAAGCACCTGTAAGACCAATGATCTGTGCCCTTAACCAGCAATGATGTTCTAGAGGTGGGCTAATTAGCCTTTAGCAAGCACAGCCACCTTTTGCTGTGCTGGATAGGACTGACCAGTAGAGGGTTTTAGCAGTGATTCCATTAACTTCAATTTCGCTAGTGATCCTCGATGCTACATTTGGTCAGACAGTGGCTTGATGTCAAGAACAGGTACACTCGCTGTTTATCCTTGCAATTCAGGCACTTGGTCTCAGCTCGGATGTAACGGAGGAGTCTAGCACTTTCATGCTTCTTGATTTCTCCTTGGACCTGGGTGATGCAGGCAAAACGTTTGTTGCTTATCCCTTGAACTGGATGGTTTGCTGGATTAAACCACATTAACTCTTAGACTTGATTTGGAAAATATGACAGTGTCAAGCTACAGTTGGACTACTGTGTGGGAGAGCTCTCCCAAAGTGTCACAGAAAACCCCAAGATGTTAATGAGGAGGACTGTTCTGGCTGGCTATGCAAAGGGTGCTTTGTTGTTCCAGATTTAAGGCAAAAGCTGTGTATCCATCTGGATAGTTTGATTTCCCCATGACAGTTTGATACAACTGCATTTGTCAGGCATTTTTAGAGAGCACTTTAGAGTAAGTCACATTGTTGTGAATCTGAAGTCACATGAAGACCAGGCTAGACAAAGATGCCATTTTCTTGCCTTCAGGGTCATTAGTACTTAAACTCTTTCTGTTCAGTCCATATCTTGAAACAGCACTTCAGCTTTGGGAGTAATACATGGATGAGCTGGCTTGCTATAACTGAAATCTCATTGACCCATTCTCTATTAATTTAACAATAGATTTCTCCTTGTTTTGAGAAAAAGAGATATACACTAAGAGAGAGAGAGAGAGAGAGACTTTTGCAAGTTCCTGGAAAAAGAATTCTTCCGAGCATGAACAATTCCCACATTCCAAATGTTGAACTTTTGGTCCTTGTTCCTCTCAATATTGCTACTGCTGATCTGCTCAATCACTTTCCATCTTCCTCAGCCTCTATCATGGCTTTCACATTAGTTCTACCAAATTCAAAGGTTGTAAAGCTGAGTGTATCTGCCATGGAACAGTGTATCTGCCATGGCTTAACCATCCATCACCAGACTGCTTTTAAAACATTTATTCGTGAGATCCAGGCAGTGCTGGATAGGCCAGCATTTATTGCCCATCCCTGGTCAACCTGGAGAACGCTGAGTTGAGCTGATTTCTATAACCACTGCAGACCCTGGAGTATAATCACATCATCATGCTGTCAGGAAGGGCTAAACTACATACAAATCTATCAGACCTTACTGTTCACTGAAAAAGCCACACACTTCTACAAAATGATACTGGCTAAGATAGAGAACCTTGACACTACCAATTTCTCTCTTCAGGTGCCTCTTCTGACTAATCCACCAAAACATGTCATGACCCTGGATCCACCCTGCTCTTACATTGAACAGATGTCCTTCTGTCCTTTCCCATATTCCCTCATTCCCTTTACAATCTCATCTTCTTCATGAGACCCACCTCCTACTCTCATAATCATAATCCAGTTAAAATCTTTATGACCCAACTTCCTTTCTTGATGCCATTGCTGGATAACTTTGTGAATAGTTTTCCCTCCTTATGTACTGTCGCCTTAAACGTTCAAAACCCTCTGTCACTTCACCATTCAAGAAATACATTTACAATTCTTTTTTCCTATTCATTTGTGGGATGTGGGCATCACTGGCTGGCCAGCATTTCTTGCCCATCCCTAGTTGCCCCTGAGAAGATGGTGAGCTGCCTTCTTGAACTGCTGCAGTCCTTCTGCTGTGGGTTGACCCACAATGCTATTAGGAAAGGAATTCCAGGATTTCGACCCAGCAACAGTGAAGGAACAGCGATATATTTCCAAGTCAGGATGGTGAGTGGTTTGGAGGGGAACGTGGAGGTGGTGGTGTTCCCAAATGTCTGATGCCCTTGTCCTTCCAGATGGAAGTGGTCGTGGGTTTGCAAGGTGCGGTCTGAGGATCTTTGGTGAATTTCTGAAGTGCATCTTGTAGATAGTACCCACTGCTGCTACTGAGTGTCGGTGGTGGAGGGAGTGGATGCTTATGGATGTTATGCCAATCAAGCGGGCTGCTTTGTCCTGGATGGTGTCAAGCTTCTTGAGTGTTGTTGGGGCTGCACTCATCCAGGCAAGTTGGGAGTATTCCATCACACTCCTAACTTGTCGATGTTAGCCTTGTCGATGGCGAACAGGCTTTGAGGAGTCAGGACGTGAGTTACGCGCTGCAGTATTCCTAGCCTCAATGCTTCCTTTCTTTCACCATCTCCAATGATTTTTTTTCCCCTCTTAAATTCTTCAACATGTTACCTTCTAAATCTCTGGAGCACTTTTGTGCAACTCAGTACTTGAATACTTCCAATCATGTTCCTGAAACAGCCAGTGCACCAAATTAACACCAAGTGACTGTGATATTTTTTTTTATCTTGCATTCCTCAACTTCTCTGCAGTCTTCCATTTGCTCAGTATTCCAGTTATGTTGAATTGCCCTCGCTCTATCCCACTCTCGTCTCTTTAATTTCAGCCAGAACATTTGCATGAAAGGTTTCCCTCAAACCTATCTACCACATCAGCCACAGTTTGACACAGATTGTTTACACATATGATGTCTGGTTTGACCCTGAGTTGAGTTTCCAAGATTATATCGTTGCTATCATCAAAATTGCCCAATTTCATCTTCCATCTCTGGGTCAGGAATTTGCTCCAAAATATCTCCTAAGTCTCTTTCTCCCTTTAAGACTATCCTTAAAATCAACCCCTTTGAGCTAAGGCTTTTGTTAGTATATTTTTTCATTGGATCAGATTCATTTTTTTCTGAATACTTCTCTGTGAAGATCATCCCACATTAAACATGTTGTGTAAATGTAAGTTATTGTGTGACTGTACATTCTTAAAATTGACCCCCGGAAAGTTGGGTTGGTGGGGTTTTAATGAATGAAATGGGCCTCATTGCCACGAAGAAGCTATGTGCTTTCAGCTTAGTGTTTCCGTAATTAATGGTATTCAATAAAATAATTAGGTCCCAGTAGTCAGGAAAAGTAGAGCCATTAATTATCTGCCAATGTTTGCATCATCATTTCTTCTGTACACTGCTTTGGAGTTCAAAATAAAAATAACTGTAGAATCTTGGAGCATTGAGGCTGGCCATTGAGCTCAATGTGCCAGTGCTGGCTCATTGAAAGCTTCTCCAATGACCTGGATTATTGTCTGCTCATTTCTAATGCCCTACAAATTGTTTAAGTACGTGATGGAATCATAGAATCCCTACAGTGTGGAAGTAGGCCATTCAGTCTATCGAGTCCACACCAACCTCCAAAGAGCATCCCACCGAGAACCCCCCTCTCCCCCCCATGCCTGTAACCCTGTATTTCCCATGGCCAATCCACCTAACCTGCACATCTAGGAGGAAACCCGCACAGTTGCAAGGAAAATGTACAAACTCCACTCAAACAGTCGCATGAGGATGGAATCAAACCTGGTTTCCTAGCACTGTAAGGCAGCAGTGCTAACCACTGAACCACTGTGCTGCTCTGATTATATCTGATTTCTTTTTGGAAGTTGCCATTGAAACCACTTCTATCATTTCATATAGTGATCTCCAGATCATCACAGCCCATTGTTCAGAAAGAATTCTCCTTATTATCTCCATTGTTCTTTTTCTTTATTATGGTGAATTACATGTGAATGCAACAAGTTCTTTTTTTAGATTCCCTTTAAAGTTAGAAAATCTCACTTTGGTGCAACTTTTCATCTGCTAGATGAGATTTGACAGAAGCTGTTTAGTTGAGGCAATGTTTACATGCCTCGGGTAAAATCTGCAATCTTGTGGTCAAAAACCAGAGCCTGAAACACTTCACCATCTGGGTTGACAAGGTAGAACTGCTTTTGAACTTAAGCAGACAATAATGTTCAAATAGTGGCATGGTTGAAGGTTGCAAAGGGTGACAAAACTCATCAAAAATTTGTCTTAACACAAAGGTTAAGGGCATTATTGCTTGCTCACTATTTTAAAAATAAAAGTTTAGTGTTGTCAGTCTAATGTTGAAAGTGATTGTTGTACATTTTTGATGTGAGTGAGGTGCAGAAAGAGACCTGGCCAGATCACTTTACCTTGTGGGCTGAATTCTCCCAGCCTCTGAATGATGACAACATTAGTGAGACAGTTGGTAGAGTACGGTTGCGGGTGAAAAACATGAGGTTCTCAACAGTTCCTTTGTGTTCATTGGAATTTTACATGATAATGCAGCATTTTAGGAATTGTGCACATGTGAGTTTCTGGAGTATTTGTGGGTGTCAGCAGACAACCCTTTTTGTGCAGGTTGCTATTCTCCCAGGTACCAATGTGAAACAAGACAGTCCCGATTCCTGACTTGAAAGTCACGGTTGCCACCTGGTGGCTGCGGCTGGACTGCATCTTTTTTAAGCAACTGTTTCGGGCGGCTTCCTCCAACATCAAGGCATGGCTTTCCTCCCACAGTTCAAAGATGTGCAGTTTGTGTGAATTGGCCATGTTAAATTGCCCAATAGCGTGCAGGTTTATGTGGGTTAACTATGGTAAGTGAGGGGTTTCAGGGATAGGTTGGGATGCTGTTCAGAGGGACAGTGCAGACTCAATAGGCCAAATGGCCTCTATCTGCTCTGTAGGGAATTCTATGGTCCAACTCAGGGCATGCGCCATGAGCAGTGACTGCTTGCACCCTCCATCCACGGAAGCTGGCACTGGCAAAACATGAGTCTCACCACATCATACTGGTGTATTTCAGACTAACTTCAGCACTTTGATCATATACTTGGAAGCTTCTAAGACCTTGAACTACAACGCTGTTGCCAGACCACTTTGTATGCATCCATCTTATTCATCAGAACATGGTGCATCTTTGGGCTCTTCACTTGCTTTCTTATCACTCGACTATTTTGTGCTTATTTAGATGGTCACAGCTTCACTGAATTGCCTTGCTTTAGTTGTTATCGCAGGTAGAAAGCCAGGCAGCTTGTCATGCCTGTCAGCAATGGTAGTGGACAAGATGCAGTACAGCTCTGAGCTACAGCACTGTTATATCTACAGCAACGTGCATGGCAGACACAATCCATGTGTTTCAGCCAGACAACCAAGGCTGAAAGTCTAAGGAACGCAATCCAGTCAAGGGTTAGTCAGGGAGCTCGTCTGTTTTCAGTCAGGAAAGGTAGTGAGGTGTACTGAGTGAGTTAGTGAGGGAGCACAGGAAGGGTAAGTAGTTTGGTGTGGTGCAGTGGATAAGAGTCATTGAGAAGAGATGCTGCATTGCAGATCATTAATCTTGGTGGGAGGTATTTGCAAGGGCAGAGTTAGAATGAGTGTGAGGTAGCAGAGAGAAAATGGTGGCCCTTACCTTTGTGAAACCACAGCAAATCATTAATCTTGTGGCATTGCCATGCATTCCTGAGGACAGTGGGTACTGCCCTGACCTGGATGGCTACCTGAGACCAGGCTGGCAGCAATTGAAATGGTGCACAGCGAAGGTTAAAATATGTCACCCAGACCGTGAACGCTGTCACATTGACACTCGGCTGCATTTTGGGGAAATTTAATTTTGTTTCTGCCGCACAAACTGAAGGCCACTCCTGGAAGCCTACCTCCACCTTCGAAAGCTCTTTAGATCCTTGGACCCTGTAACAAAGTTCCATTGTTGACCTTGTCTGCAATGCATTAAAGTCTGGGAAAAGCAACAACTCAAGGGAATATGGAAATATAAAGAGCAGAGGATGGGTGTAACAGATTCCGGGTAGCACTGATAATTATCCATTCTCCCCTTCAGTCCAGGGTGACCCTCGTAACCTTAAATGACTGCTGTGACGTATGGTTAGGTGATGAACACGGGGAAAAGAGAGAGTGAGAGATAGATAGGATTGTTTCAATTAATTTCAATGATCCAGCAATTAGTCTGTAAATGGCACAATTTCCTTCTGAGATCATTTCAAATCAGAACAATTGTTCTAGAAGCATAAGTTGCAACAGAGACTCAAAATGGGAACAGAAGATTCTTTTCCACAAACAGAAAGAAAAACAGAAGGAAGTTGTACATCCACTTGAGCACATATGTTGTCTATATGCAAACTTTTTACAAATAACTTACGTTGTCTTTTGAGATTCTTTTTCTGCCAATCTCTGTCTTCTTTTAAATCTAGATATTGTAGTCATTAAATATGTAAAGCAAATCAATGTCTGGTAATGTTTGAGGGGTTGTGACTATCATCTGTTAGAGTCCATTATCTGATGTCAATATTCTTGACAATGGATCTTAGCAGAAGTGTTATGTACATGGATTTCCCTTTGAGATAGTGATAATATTGATTGTAACCTGAATTTTATTGACAAGAGTTATTTATTGAGTAACAATTGATGCATGTAAAGTGAACATGTGATTTTTAATCAGTTTCATTTTACTGTGCATTTATTGCAAGATTTTGTGATCAGTGGCAGAATTGCTAATACAGGATTAATCAGTTTATTCAGCTGAACTTTCCTGGCCAATTGGAGGCTGGAATATCAGGTAGGAAGATGTGAGGACAGATGCCTAACGTCTTTATGCCAGAATATCCGGATATTGCGAAGGGTGACCAGCATAGTGAAAAGACATTGCGCTTCTATGAGATGGACAGGCAATTAACCTAATTGAAAAGGCAATTAACTTAAAAGTTTCTTCTTTAGGGTTTTAGGATTTTTTTTTTCCAAAGGCTGTCACATTTCATAATTTCCTAAACCAAAAGAAAGAAGTGCGTACTGTAGTCTGAAGTAGCTTAATGAAGTGATCTTTGATTTAATACGCAACAATTCAATGATTTTAACACATCAAAAAATAGTTAGATGAAATAATACAAATACAATGTTGCTTCTGATGAACCATCTCGCTAATAAGTCAAATCACCCAAGCTCCGAAGACAAGCCTGACTTTTCCTTGTCTACTGAGTGTAAACTTTTGTTCACAGCACTAATCTATTTATTGAAATCAATGTAAATCATAAGTTAACGTCTGTCCAGAATATCTTAAACATACTCAATCTTATACCTTGAGTAAGCATCTTTCACTGTTTGCAACTATCTATGATTAGAAATATCACATCTTTTCTGAAATAAGAGACAGAAGATTCATGTAATTTAAAGATAGTCACTTTCAAGCACAGCGTCTCCTGCTGCTGAGCAAATTAGTCCATCGTGTATGTGGAGCTGGTTTGTTTTAAACTGACTTTCAAGGGAATAAGCTAGTAGGAGGTATGTTTGGTCTCAATTAAAAATGTATTTATATATACACACACACACACACATTATATATATGAAGAAAAAATAAAGAATGTGATTTTGTAGGGGCTTCACAAATGTTTAAAGAGATCAGGTCCGTTGCTGATTAATGTCTACTGCTGCTGTTAGAGTTCGTGGAAGTAGTCTGTGTTGTGAAGAGCTAACTAAAACTGGTGAAATCTGCCAGGAATGCTGCTGCATGAGGAGAAGACCTGCATTGTAATTGCAAAGATTCTGGGTTGACCAGTTGTGATGGCTATAGTTACCATTCCCTTTGGGCTCCAGCATGAAAGAAAGCTGGAGCAGAAGTCATTGTTGTCGTCATCATCATCATCATTGGTCACTGAGAGATGGGGATGACTCTTTTCCAATCCCAAGGTGAGTGTGTAGGTGCCTGTACAGACCAATGCGGCCACCGCAGGCCCTGTTAGACTTGGGCCAGAAGGTGGTTGCGGGAAGGGGTGGGTGGGCCGTTGGTGTGGCAGCGCACTCCTTTTGCTATTTTCACCTGGCTTCTGCCTTTTCCCGACAGAAAGTCTCGGGATGGTTAATGTCTTCCCGGATGATCCTTCTCCACTTTGGACAGCCTTGGGCCAGTGATTCCCAGTGTCTGTGGGAATGCCCCACCTCGCCAGTGAGGCCTTGAGGGTAGCAAGGAAGTCACTTACAAAATAAAGAGAAGGGCTTTGAGTCTGAAGAATCTCAGCTGCAGGTCATACCCACGGAAGGGCTTTGCTGGGAGCATTTCTCTTTTCTCCACTTCAGCCAGGAACAGTATGTACTTCAGCTGCAATGAACAAGGAAAGTGCTGATACCGCTTGCAAATAGACCTGCAACCGCAGAAGCAGATTATGGCCAGGCTGTCAAACTGTGCCATCTTGGTGATGGCACTGGTACTTGGGTTAGCTGGTTGATAGGCAACAGCAAGGGAGATACACTGCCACTTCCCCAAGACAGCACTTCATCGATCCCAGTAATCTACAAGAAGACAGATCATTGTTCTGCTGTGAGACTCGTCAGGCTTAGTTCAGCCCTGTTATTCACAGCAATGGTGGCAATCCTCTGAGCCAGCATAGGAACACTCTGAAATTTCATGAACTCTGTCTTCTTTTCAAGGCTGGATGTTGAAGGCAGTGTGGCTGGGAGTGGAAACGAAGGGTGGAAGTGATGAGGAATACAGCAAAATGATCGGAGTTTGGCTTGTCTGCGTTAATGAAATAGCCTCACATCACAGTCAATTTGATTCACAATCACTTTTCATAAAAATAAACTTGCCTATCATACTGGCCAATCCCTTTTTTATTGTCCCCAATTATGTTGGAGGAATGTAGGTTAGCACACAGTCCTCTTTCCACTGTGTCGAGAGGTTTTTTCTGTGTCCATCAAAACAGGTAGATAGTGTCTAACATTAATGTATAATCCAAAAAGAAGCTGTGCTGACAAGGTATCATTTCATCGGTACTGCACTGAAGTGTCTTGAAACCCTATAGCAGAGCTTAGATTTATAACCTTCTGTCTCAGAGTAACAAGTGCCACCACTGCCAAAATCTAGAAGCAGTTACAGCTGATGGTACTGGCCCGTAGACATACCGTGGACCATCTGTTCACAACTGGAGGCAGCTACTCTAGTGGTGTCCTGTACGAACATGTACCTGTGCAGACCTAAAACTAGTTTTTCAAGTAACATTCAATATAGGAAGGCACCTTTTCAAAGTTCTAAATAACTACCCTGGGATGTTACCTAGAGCACTGCAATGTACATGCAAACACTAAAACACAAACAGTGTGACTTCAACACTGTGTCAACTGCTTTCAAAGAAACTAAAATAGCTTTTGCCAGCGTGCTGGTATTAAATCCTCATCGAACGGGTTTTTTTTTAAAAAATCACAGCATTTCTAAAAAAGAAAATCAGTAACTCCATTCCAGATACAGATTGAAGTCTAGTTGATAAGAACTGATTGCCCCAATAGAGGGATTGATCTGGTTTCAAGACTAGCAATCTGCTAATTGTACTTTCTATTTTCATGAATGATCTGATGATATTAATTGGTCTTTTTTGCCCATAATCTGGTGATTTTGATGGACAGAAATGTTATCCAGAAATAACTGTATAGAACTTCAAGGTGGAAGACTATCACTTTGGAGAATCCGGGACATTTTAAATTTAGATTTAGATTTAGTTGTTATGTGTACTCGAGTACGGGAATACAGGACTACAATGAAAAGTGTACAATGTCGCCGTTCTCTGGCACTGTCACAGTATATAAAAGACATGATTAAAAACAAAGGCAGAAATAAAAGAAACAGCCAAAAGAAAAAGAAATGTCTCGATTACTCTACACCTCTGCAATGAGCCCTCACTACCAGATAAACAAAGCCCCAAGGTCTATCGTTCAGTCTGCAAATACTCAGGTGCCCTGAGACCGCACACCATTGCCTCTGC
This sequence comes from Ginglymostoma cirratum, assembly GCA_024137785.1. Taxonomy (NCBI): domain Eukaryota; kingdom Metazoa; phylum Chordata; class Chondrichthyes; order Orectolobiformes; family Ginglymostomatidae; genus Ginglymostoma; species Ginglymostoma cirratum. The sequence continues at coordinate 10,140,320 of JAHRHZ010000024.1, forward strand.
ATTTCTGGGTTGCTTATTAATTTCCATTATGGCTAAGCATGCACTTTGGAATTATTTGTATTAATTAGTACTAGTTCTAATGGAGAAATATAGAAATGTTGGAACAAGAGTTGGCTATTGAGCCCCCTCCGCCATTCAATTGAAACATGGCTGATCCAACACTTCAACACCTTTTATCAAACCCCTTCCCCGTAAACTGGTAATCAAAAATCTATCAATCTCTACCTTAAAAATACTCAAAGACTGTGTTCTAGCATCTAAAATTAACATTCAGCAAACTTTAAAACTTTTGCTTGCAGTTCACTGCACTATTTATTTAATTAGAACTAACCTGTTTGTGCAGACAAGCTTCTTTAAAGCAATTCATGAAATGAAAACCAAAAGCTCTGACAATAATGTATGCATGTAAAGAGATATTTCGGATTATCAATTGGACTTACTATATTGTGCACGTGTGTACGAGAAGCTGTATATATTAATATGAGAAACATGTTCTTTGTGGCTAGAAAGAACATGTACACACACTGTGTCTACTTTATCTCAACAACACAGGTGAGAGTCACTTTTTGAACATTTATCAGGGCAATACTTTGGCAAATTAGACTCAGTCTGCCTGTATTATAATTTTTTTAAAGCTTGGCAGTTGACTGTCAGTATTTACTAACTGGTACATTCTCTTTGGCTATGCCTCTACCAATCTGAGTTGACTTGCCAATCAATCAGCCCTATGTCATACAGTATAATGTGTTTTCCTATTTAAATTGGTATTTCTAGGGAATTGTCTTGACGAGTCCAAAATGAAAACTTCAACAAAGTGTGTATTTTCTTTCAACAATCGTCAATTTATTTACTACTAAAAATAAGACATTTAATCTATACAGTCTTTTGTTTTTATGAGTCAAAAGTTATTATTACTTGTAATGCATTTTACCGTTTATATCGTGGTGATAGGTAGTGATTAGACTATACTCTTGGGTGTATGGAAACCTGTTTAGGTAGGACCTCCAGAGTATTGTAAGTTGAATCTACGTTTCTTGATGTTTAGAAATCAAACAGCTGGTATGTACTGACATACAGTTGTGCTTTTTACCCATCAAAGACTTCCATAGATTAACTATGTTCATTGCATTGTAACAGATTTCCACCAGTAGGAAATAGAGTTGGCATGGTTTCTGTACATGTGAAAGTGATAGTAAATTGGCACAGCAACTTAGTCATCTCCTCACAGAATAGGAGCCACAGTTTCACACTAGTATCTTCAATGTGCAAATATCAGAGGAAGCTTAAAACCTGTGTCAGATTTACTTCCAATGAAACCTTGTGGCTCCAAATTCCCTTTCTTTCTTCCTCACAGAATAAATACAATATCATTTATAGCTTGGGTACTGGGACAATCTTTTTTGTCTCTCTATTTCTGCTCAAAAGAAAACAGTCACCAGAGTATTTTTTACTGATCATTTTGGTCACTCATTTATTTGTCTTACTAGGCTTTCTGACCTATGGAATATAATGGGTTGACCCCAGTGCCAATCTAAATCTGCCACAAATAATCCCTCTTTGCTAAAAATCATTGCCCAGTGAACATCTTAATGAATTAGAGTGGAATTCTACATAATAGACCGACATGCAATATAGAGTATCTGGAACCCAATTGTCACTGAAATGGACCTTGTCATGACTGTATAAGTTCGCCATTGAATTGGCTTCTCATTTCTCAGTTTCTCAATCAATCAGAGAGGGTAGCTGTTTGTTAAAAGAAGGATTTTCATTTCAAGAGACCCTGATATGGGTCTGAGTGATGGAACTGTATGCTTGCTCCTCATGCCATAGCAACCACTTTATGGGAGGGTACCTCTCGTTCTAGATCAGTCACTCTTTGTTGGAGGTCCTGCTGTGGGATCTTAGAGATTGAAATGAGAATGGCAGGAAGAGGCCTCTCCAACCAAGTTGGCATGGATGAGGGGTGATACAGTGGCTCAGTGGTTAGCACTGCTGCCTTGCAGCACCAGGGATCTGGGTTTGATCCCAGCCTCGGGCAACTGTCTGTGTGGAGTTTGCACATTCTTCCCGTGTCTGCGTGGGTTTCCTTTGGGTGCTCTGGTTTCCTCCCACAGTCCAAAGATGTGCAGGCTAGGTGGTTTGGCCATGCTAAATTGCTCGTAGTGTTCAGGGATGTGTAGATTAGAGGGATGGGTCTGGGTGGGATGCTCTGAGGTTCGGTATGGACTTGTTGGGCTGAAGGGCCTGTTTCCACACTGTAGGGATTTTAGGAAACAACGTTGAGGTAGTAAGATAGGAGTGTGGTCCTTTGAAACTGCATACAGAGCCTCAAGCTATCCAAGAAGCACAGGAAAGGTGAATATTGTGTTACTTTCAGGCACCAATCCTTATATTCTGACAATCCCAGTATTCTGTTGCAAACATTTTTCAGACCGAGCCAACTCGCAATTCTATCTATTCCTCTCTCCTGAGGCACCTCATGTCCCATATGAGCAACAATTCACTTTTGCCTTCATTTTTGAGCCATCCACAACCAAACCTTGCAGTCACCAACCACAAACATTATCCTTTCATCACCTCGAAACACTGTCTTTCTCACACTCCCAAGTTTTTAAGCAAAATTGCTCATAGGATGTAATTGTTGCTGGCTACACAAGCATTTACTTCCCATAGGGCAGTTAAAGGCAGCCACGTTGTCGTGGTTCTGTTGGCTAGACCAGGTAAGGATGGCAGATTTCCTTCACAAAAAGGACATTAATGAACCAGAAGGGTTTTTAAAACGATCATGGTTGCAATTAGGATAACTTTTTATTCCTGGTTTTAATTGAATTCAATTTCGTCATCTGCCAGACTGGGATTTGAATTTATATTCTCAGAATGTCGGCCTAAGGTTCTGGTCAAATGACTTACCACTGCAGCACCACGTCCTTGCAGAAGAAATGACAGAACTTCAGGCAGAGATAGAGAAGCGGAGATGTTGGTAGTGGGGTGGGGTGGGATGGGGTTTGGAATGGTGGATGTTGTGAGGTTTGGGTGAGCTGGAGGTGTCATGAAGTGGAGGCAATCGTCCAGTGATAGGAGTTGATAGTGACTGTTCCAACTAGAGCACTGGGAACATGACAATATAACAAGTAGGAGCAGGAGTAGAACAGATGATCCATTGAACCTGCTCTGCTTTTAAATGTGATCATGCCTGATCTTCTATTTTCTCTCCAATTCCCCCTGTCCACCTGGAGCACTGTTGCTGTTGTATACTACTTTGACATCTGTGGTTTAAGGTCTGCAGGCAGACTTCAATCAGACAGCTTCATTTAGTTTCCAGTTTTTCATGTTGTCAGTCTAAAGTTTCCATGTTCACTTAACCTCAGCAGTCTGAATTTCTGACTCCTTGGGAATCCTCTTTTTAGTTGGAACTGTAATTTTCCTAGCAGACGTACAAATTATCACGGATTTCTGGATGTCACTTGACACATTTGATACTTTATGGATTTTTACCATTTCACTGTATTTGTCTGACAGCAGTGGAAATGGCAGGACTTTATGTCCAGCAACCTAGTATGAAATCAACACCATTCATAGGCAATTTCCACAGTTGCAATGCCATAATTTAAACAATTCTCTCCGTTTTGACTCTTACGAGTAGGAAATAGGCTTAAATCTTTTGGTTTCTTACAATACCACCTGCTGTTGCAACACTCTCTACAGTTGTGCCATGCAAGTGCCGCATTTTATTTTTAATTCTCCAGTAATCTCTTCAGACATGACATGACCTTTCTTATCACAAAAATAACATGTTGTTCCCCTTCGAATCAATATTTAGCCTCCATACAGCCTTTTATTTTTACTGCTCTGAGGCACCTTTCTCTTTTCATTTTTGTTATCCTTCTCTATGCAACTCATGCCCTGTTCATTATCAGTTCTTTTATCTCTCAAGTTTCTGTGTCAGATTGCAAAGAAATTTTGGCTGTCACCTATATGTAGGGTGGGACAGTTTTAATGATCAACTATATGAACAGCTTCTCCAATTTTAGAAAATTCATGCTCTTCTATGTGGGATCTTATTCCTAAAGGGATACTGTTTTCAAATTCTTTCATTAACAACACCCATCATTTTTCAACCTTGCATCTCTTCTTTCTCTGGTGAATTCTACGAAAGTCTGATTTTATCTCCTCAGACTGCCAAACTTTTGTCTGCAAGTTTGTGAAACTGTTCATTTGAAAGGTCAAATAGAGGAGTTCAAAGGTCGACAAAAGGATATAGACGAGTTAAGTGAGTGAGCAAAATGTTGGCATATACAATTTACCGTATGGAAATGTGAATTTCTCTACTTTAGCAGGAAGAATAGAAAAATGCAGGATACTGTTTACGTGGAGAGAAATTGCAGAACTCAGTGGCACTGAGAGATCTGGTAAATGTATCACAAGAAGTTACGATGCAGGTACAGCGAGTGATTAGGAAAGCAAATGGAATGCTGATGTTTGTTGTAAGAGTAATGGAAGATAAAAGTAAGGAGGCTTTACTGCAGCCATCACATAGCCTTGATGAGACCAAATTTAGTGTACTCTGTACAATGTTAGGATATAAATCCTTTTAGAAGCAGAACAGAGATGATTCATTTAATTCATTCTTGGGATGAAGGGTTTACCTTATACAGAAAAGCTGAGCACTGGAGTTCGGAAGAATCAGAGACGATATTGAAATATATAAGATTATGAGGAGTAGAGATAGGGTTGAAACTGGGAGAATGTTTCATTCGTTGTTCTTGTCTCTTCATCTAAGTCACTCGAAGTGATGAGGTTGTTCCTCGAGGCTGCAATTCTAATAGCAGGAATATTCCTGTTCCCATCCTGCCAATGTCAGGTTGTATCTAAGCTTACTGTGTCAACCTCATTTGAACGTACTCCAATGTAAAAATGAGCATAAGTGAGCTTAAATTTGTCTGAACTAAACTCATACTATATATCTTTAAGGAAAAAGACAAAAGTTTTAACTTATTTTGTAATCATTTGTGCACTTCAGGTATTATGTATGATTAAAAATCTGCACTGAAGGAACCTTTTGAATTTCCATTATCATTTTTATTAGTGATAAAGATGCATTTCGAACAAGAGAAAATGTAAAGTCGATTCTAGTGAGAATATTAAAATAATACCCAAGCATTCTGGACTACTGCTACACAACCCATCAATGACATCCATCATTCCATTCCCCGCCCACACTTCAGAAAATCAGATCACAGCACTGTTTCTTCCTCTCGCTTACAAGCAGTAGCTGAAACAGGAAGACTTTTCACAAAAGGAAGTACACTGCTGGTCCGAGGCTGTGAAAGACTGTCCCCAGGACTGCTTGGAATCGGTGGACTGAACCGTGTTCCAGAGTTCAGCGGAAAACCTAGATGAGTACACCACCACCGTCATGGACATCATTACCAAATGTCTGGAGAACTGTGTACCAAAGAAGTCAATCCGAGTGTTCCCCAATTGTAAACCTTGGATGAACCAGGAAATCCACTCCTTACTGAAGACCAGACATGCGGCAATCAGGTCGGATTACCCAGACCAATACATGAGATCCAGATATAAACTCCACAAAGCCATCGGGGAGGCCAAGAGGCAGCACGGGACCAAGTTAGAGGCCCAAACCTAACAAACAGATTCCTGCCACTTGTGGCAAGGCCTAAACAACATTACCGGATATGAAGTGAAATACTGTAAGATAGTGGAAGACACATCCCTCCCAGACGTGCTCAATGCTTTCTATGCTCAGTTTGAGCAGAATACCACCAGTACGGAGACACCTGCCCCAGCAGCCCCTGATGAACCTGTTCCCTCAGTCACTGCTGCAGACATCTGATCACTCTTCCTGAGAGTCAACCCAAGGAAGGCAACGGCTCCGGATGCCATCCTCGGCTGAATGCTCAGATCCTGCGTGGACTAACTGTTGGAGGTATTCACTGACGTCTTCAACCTCTCCCTCGTGCAAGCCAAAGTCCCCACCTGCTTCAAGGAGACCACCATCATTCCTGTACCTAGGAAAGCACATGCAACATGCCTTAATGGCTACTGTCCAGTGGCTCTGACCTCCATTATCATGAAGTTCTTAGACAGGCTGGTCACGACCCACATCAGCTGCAGTCTCCCAGCCTGCCTCAATCACCTACAAATTGCCTATCGACATAACAGGTCCACAGTGGATGCCAGATCCCTAGCCCTGCACTCATCCCTGGAACATCTGGTCAACAAGGACACCTACATCAGACTCCTGCTAATTGACTACAACTCCACCTTCAACTCCATAATCCCCTCCAGACTGATCTCAAAACTCCATGACCTTGGTCTCAGTTCCACCCCCTGCAACTGGATCCTCAGCTTTCTGACCCACAGGCTACAATCAGGGGCGATAGGTAACTGCACCTCCTCTCCAATGACACTCAACACTGGAGACCCCCAAGGATGTGCCCTCAGCCCCCCACTGTACTCCCTGTACACCCATGAACATGTTGTCAAATTCCGAACGAACACCATCTGTGAGTTATTGATGACATCACCATAGTAGGATGGATATCTAACAACGATAAATCAAAATATAGAAGGGAGATGGAGGGCTTGATGACATGGTGCAATGAGAACAACCTCCCTCTCAATGTTGGCAAAACTTATTATTTACTTCAGAAAGAAACGAAGAGAATATGACCCCATCTACATCAACGGAACCGAGGTTGAGAGGGTGGAGAGTGTCAAGTTCATGGGAGTGACGATAACTGACAACCTGTCCTGGACTTCCCCGGTAGATGCGACAATCAAGAAGGCACAACGACGCCTCTTCTTCATCAGGCAGTTCAGGAAATTTGGTATGTCCATAAGGTCCCTCACCAACTTCTACAGATGCACCATTGAAGGCATACTGTCTGGGTGCATAATGGTCTGCTATGGCAAATGCTCTGCCCATAAGAAACTACAGAAGGTGGTGTGCACAGCTCAGATCATCATGGAAGCCAACCTTCTATCTATGGACTCTATTTACATGGCTCACTGCTTTCCACAGCCATGGAAAGGCTGCGAACATCATCAAAGACCCATTGCACCTTGGTAATGACCTTCTACAACCTCTTCCGTCAGGCAGAAGATACAAAACACTGAACACATGCAGCAGCAGGTTCAGGAACAGCTTCTTCTCTGCTGTTACTAGACTGATGATTGGACTCTCTGACTTCAAATAATGCTGATCTTACTAGCGTTGATCTTGCCGACTGCATGACCTGTGCAATGTAACCTGTGTGCCTCTGTCTAAGTTTTTTTGATCTGTACATCCTTGCTTACTATGATCTGCCTATACTGCTTTAAACAAAGCTTTTCACTGTATTTCGGTATATGTGACAGTCAATCAATCAAGCAAAAATTTCTGTCAAGTGTCTGAAAAGTAACTGTTTCTCTCCATGTTTTATAATTCTGCTCGTAATTTGAAGACAACCTTTGAGCTATTGCAAATACAGGAGAATTGTATCTAAAGGTATAAATTTTGAGAATGGTGTTTGGACGAAGATTTGATGTACAATTATAAAGAGATTGATAAGATTTGAACATATTTTACTTACCCCCACTATTCATTACATTTGACGTTCTGCACTGTACACCTGCAGTGTACATTTCCTCAGTAGTAATTATGCAAAAAATTTAAAGCTCGAATTATTTTTAAAAAAAGTTTCTGTTTATGTTGTAGCTTTGACAACCTGAGAATGTTACAAAGTATTTTACAGGAAGTACTTCTGAAGTGTATCACTGTTGGAATGTGGGAAATACTTAATAAACAACAAGCACTCATCCTCAACAATGTGATAATAAGAGGCTAAGCTGTTTTTTGTAATGCTGTTTGAAGGATAAATACTGGCCAGTATACTGGCTCCTTTTCAAAATTGAGTGATTAGGATTTTATGTCTGTTTGAAAGGACACGGGGAGCTTTGATTTGTCATTGCATCCAAGAAAAGGCCACTTCTGAAAGTGGAGCTCTTCCTTGCTGCTGTCCTGCAGTGTCAGGGAAAGATTTTGTGCGCAAGTCTTTGAGATGGAGCTTGAACTCACATGCCTTTGATTTAGTTAAGAGTGCTGCCTGCTTGAGTGGATTGTCAGTAGTTGCATGCTTTATTGACCAGATGTGACAGAAATATTCCCAGAGGATTTGTATTTGAGGAAATGTTTGTTTGGATTTAATGACGTCCATTACAGTGGTTTGGAGACAATGAGGACTGCAGGTGCTGGAAGCCAGAGTGTTTTGGTGAGTGGCTAGGAAAGCACAGCAGGTCAGACTGCATCAGGACTGACAAAGGGTTTCGGCCTGAAAGGTTGACTTTCCTGCTCCTCAGATGCTGTCTGATCTGGTGTGCTTTTCCAGTCTCACTCTCTTACAGTGTGGCCCACTTAATCATGAGAGAGGCCTATATCAGCCTGGTGACAACAAGGACTTTCCTAATTAACTTGGAAGATTGGAGGTGCTGACAGATCATTCCAGCTGCTACAGAGTGATGTCAGTTAGGCTTATTAATGTCAGGAATTCCTCTTTGGTGAGGGTGTTAGGTAGCAGTTGGGGGCTAATTGAAGACCCTGGAATCAGGAAGGGGAGGCCATTGAAAGCCACCCACCTGCCCATTGTCTTGTGACTCCCATCCAGTCTTCACTCACCATTGCTGTGGTACCATTGATAATGCTGAACCTGTGATGGATGTGTGATGCATTGCTATTAGGTGCCACTGCTCCCACCGCCATATGGGACATGAGGGGGTTACCAGCCTCTGATTTGCCGAAAGCTTTCTGTATACCAGGACTTGCATGACTGGGGACCTTAATTCTGAGAAGGCTCAACAGCTGCCTCTCAAGTGCCTGAGGAGCTCTTAATTCTTCTTGAATTCCTCCATGAAACTGTTGAATGTTTCTCGTCAGTACTCTGACTATTGGGTGAGACCCTCATTAGCCCAATAGAACTCGGGCTTCTGTTTCTGGATTATGAGCAGGAGTTTCTCTGTGGGCTTCCTTATTCTTCCAGCAGGCTCAGATGGGGATTATAAACCTATTGTGTTTCGGCGATAGTCATTTGTGACCTGTACCACCCCCCGCCCCAGCTTGAATTAGCTAATCAATAGACCGAATCTGGGCTCAAAATGCAATTAAGAATAATGGACAAGTGTTTTGAAGCTAGGAGGCTGATAAGGGGCCACATTGCAATAGCAGGTAAGTGACAGAATGGGCACTTTGAAATGCATCCCTGTTTTAATTTTTAAAACTTTACATTGATCATGTTATGAGCTAGGCCACCATTCAGAGGGCACATTGCTGGCGTGGGCCTCTCTTGTGATTAAGTGGGCCCCACTGTAATGGACGTCATTAAATCCAAACAAACATTTCCTCAAATACATCTCCTCTGGGAATATTTCTGTTACATCTGATCAATAGACCATACAACTACTAATGATACACTTAATTGTGGCTCAGCAGGCTGTACTCTCATCTAGTCAAAGCCATGTGGATTCAAGCTCCATTCTCGAGACAAAATCTTTTCCTGACAATGTAGGACAGTCGCAAAGAAGAGCTCCACTTTTAGAGGTGACCTTTTCTTGGATGCAATGATAAACCAAAATTCCGCCTTCCCTTTCAAACAGACATAAAAACCTAATAGCTCACAGGGTGATGGCTGTCACAGAACCAAGGCACACAGGAAGGATCACTAAAGCCTGCTTTGGTGGCCCCTGCCTGCTACTGGGAGGCCATCTCTAAGCGAATGCACAGCTCCCTGTTGTTAACCTGGAGCCTGAACAGAAAGGCATGGTTGGCCTCAAATATTATCAGCATTAGTAGACCTTTAAGTGTGTCAGTTTGGTTTTGCTGAAAGCTATTTGTGGGATGATAGCCTTGCCACCACTCCCCCTTCCTCTCCCAGCCTCTCGGAACACAGTGAACAGGTAGTCCGAGCTAAAGCTGGACGTGCTGTGCTTGTCTGCTTCTGTTCCAGCTGCCATTGAGACTAAAAATTCAGCCCATTACATTGGCGTATCCTTAGGGATTCACCTTAAATTAAACTGGGCTTCCTGTCGGCATTACCTTTTAGCACACATAGGGCTCTGGTTTGCGCTCAGAAATTTGCTGGTTTTAGGTGGTTCAAATCACCACAAGATCCCTGGTTCTGACACTGGACTTATTGAGGGTATATGAAAGGAAGAAGGCAGTGGACATGTGTTTCAGGGCAAAACTATCTCTGTGTTTATTTAACTACAAAAAGATAATTATTTTACAAGAAATAAAGGCAAACTTAATAAACAGTGAAATTGACAGAATCAACTATACAGAGGACAGTAATTAAATACACTATTAAATTAAATACAGGTTAAACACTATTGGAACCTAACCAGCAGTTTTAATTAGGCATTAATCAGGCTTCCTAGCCTTTGGGTCCCTGCACTGTCACCACCCGCCTTCCCCTCCCTGCTAGCTAGGTTGGAAGCTTTGGGTTCTCAGGAGTTTTAGCTCATCACTGGGGAAAAATTTGTGATTTTGAAGTACAGCTGGCTGGTGAGGTTCCTGCTGTCTGTTCTCTTGGTTCGGAACAGGCCTGCGTGTGGAAGCGCTGGTTCAGATAGTGCTCGGTTGGCTTCCTCCCATCTCTGATGTCCTTTATTCTGATGATGCTCTTGGTTTGGCTTCCCGAGTTAGCTTCTCTGTTCGGCCTCTGCGGTTCTTGGTTCCAAAGCTGCTTGTTGGGGCTGAAACCTGGGGGAAACCGTTTCTCTAGAAGCTTGTTGTCGAAAAGGCTCTCTCCTCAGATCAGATCAGGGCTTGGAGTCATACAGACTGCGTGCCCTGATATTTTCCTTTCAAATCTGTGTTGTCCATTGTGTTTCTGCTGTTCCCTTCTGAAGTCAATTGGCTTCCCGATTGTTAAGAGAATGTGTAAATGGGTTTTGATTGAAGTTGAACATTCGGTATCTATGTAGGCTGTGCTGGGCAGCCTGAGGTGTAAAAGTTAGTTTCAGTCTGGAGTGTTAGGTTTGGTTGGTTGTTCTCTTAGAGTGGAGGTGTAAAATGGAATTCCAGGCGGAAGAATGGCTCTAAGCAGCCATCTCTGCGTCTATGTATTTTTCCCAGAACCCAGGCCAGCTGTCCCTTCACTTTCATAAATTTTGAAAAGTCTAGGGTCTTGTGCAGAATTTCAGACAATGGGGATTTTTGCTCAATCCTATAGCACCTAATATACTAGCACTCTGATTTGGAAACCTATATTTTAAGACTGCAACAGAAAGGTAGTGTTTTCTAACGTACAATGGAGTTCTCCATGTACAAATCAAAATGGTCAGATTCTTATCTATGTTACTTCGTTTAGATACATCATTTGAAATAACCTCATGGCAGTTTCTTTGATCCCAAAGGTCAGGATGAACAGTTTCCATTTGGACTTGCCTTCAAATGTGGCCATTAGCAAAGGTTAAATCACTGCAGCCAAACAATCTCTGATAATGTAAGGAACTTGGGAATTATTGATGACTAAAATTGTGTTTCCTTCCTCCCATTGGTCTCTGTCATTAATCAAACAAGTTAAAAAATCTATGACGAAATAAACTTCAACAGTGCTTAAAATTTGGAGCAAATTCTTCTGTTACTGAACCGTTCCAAAGCAATACAACTTTTAGCAATAATAATAGATAGTAAGAACTGCTGATGCTGGAGTCAGAGATAACACAGTGTGGAGCTGGAGGAACACAGCAGGCCAGGCAGCATCAGAGGAGCAGGAAAGCTGACGTTTCGGGTCAGGACCCTGTTTCCGTATCTCTCCATGGAAAAAAAAAGATTCATTTGACCCACATAAATAGATCTTACAAAAGTAGTGAATATTTTCGAAGTTGTCATCTTAGAGCCTGATCAGCAATCATAAATTTTTCGAGAAATGTAAACATTTAAATCCATCTTGTAGCTAAGACATTAGATTACAACAGTCTTGCTCAGGTCCATTAAAATCATAAAACAATGAAGCAACAAAAAAGCCAGTTTGTCTTGTCAAACTTGTTCTTTCCATCGGGTAATTGCAGTTTGCTCCACAAGGGCATTACCTGAAAACAAAAATATTGATGTGTGTATACATACAAAAAAAAAATTGTATGTGTATATTTTCTAATCCCCAAAAGTAATCAAGTAGGTGAAAAGTTCATTGACTAATTAAACTGCAACCTTTCCCTTTCCACCACCTTTACCATCAAAGAAACTTTATAAAACATTAAAGCATTTTGAATCATCTCAATCTAGGGTGCATTGCTATCATCTCCATTTATTTCTCAGTCAGACAATTTTTTTTTTACCGTTATGAAATTTACATAACCAACCGTTTACTTTCGCTTTACATTCACCATATTAATTAATTAAGAAAAATACATAGCATTTGAAGCTTAGTAATGTTCAGACCCTTTATTCACAATGCACAACTATATCATCATCACCCATGCCTCACGCATTTTAAAGATTGAATTGTGTCCCTGTTTTAGTCTCCAGTTCTGTGAGCTGAAAAATAGAGTTCACCTTGACACTCTTCAGTCACTTGCCTTATATTGTTCATGATCTGTTACCTCATCAGTAATCTCTCTCAGGTTAGAATAGCTTTTTTGAACTTGTGGTGAAATGCCCTGAAGATATATGCTAGCACTGTGTTAGCTTGACTACTGTTTTGTATTGACTAGTGGTTTATCACTGGATAAACAATATTCATTATCAGATTCTTTTTCTTGTTCATCTTTATGAATGATAAATTTTCATTATCTATGCAAAATAAAAACCGAAAGAACTGCGGATGCTGTAAATCAGGAACAAAAACCAAAGTTGCTGGAAAAGCTCAGCAGGTCTGGCAGCATCTATGAAGAAAAAAATCAGAGTGAACGTTTTGGGTCCGGTGACCCTTCCTCAGAACTGGGGAAGTTGGCATCTGTCGTTTGATGCTGCGCTATGAATTATCTCAGATAATATTAAAGACTTATAAATTTATCTGGTTCATTCTACCAGGACATTTGTGAATGTATTCATCTCTCTCCATGCTTTCTTTCTCATGATTATTTGATTCGGTATCATTAGTTTAAGAATCAAGACCAGTTCCTTTGCTGATTTCCAGATATATATCACTTCTTATTTATCAATGCTTCCGCTATTTTTTATTATGGCATGAAGTACAATGGATCTCTGGAGCTTAAAGAGTCTCTGTTTAGCTCTTTATCATTATGAACCACTGAAGCTTTGTGTTTCAAAAGCACAATGCAAGAATCCTTGTCGAATGTCATTTGTATTTCTACATAAATTAGGCCCACCAAATGGCTGTTATCCACTAATTAAATTACCTTTTTAAAGAACTTCAAGATTTCAGGCATTACTTCTAAAACTATGTTGACTAAACTTCATCACACCTGGGCTCTTTGTGTAAGCATTGTAAAATGCTTTCAAGTGTGTTCCTCATTGTAAATATTGGCTTTGGTGGTACATACTATTTTGGTTTCTATCATTTCTGTTTTTGAATATTGAGATGAACATATTCGGTAGCGCTCATTCAGCATGCATTGCTGCTACATCTATAAATCAGAGTTTATTTTCTGTTTGCTCCCTCATTTTCTGCAAGATTTCAGTATATATCCTACAAGACATCTTTTGTCAGTTCTTAGCCAAGCATTCAGCTAGAAATCTGCACAAGCAAATTGATAACTCATAGTGAAGTACAGATCTGTTCTAAACTAAACTGGCTGCTGTTATCAGATTGATCATTAAAGGTCCTAAAGACCCAACGTATGAACCAAGACATATTTCTGCCACTGTTGAGTTGCTGAACCACACATTTCAGGAAATACACTGGAATTTTGAACCTTCAGTGGACAATTTCCCTGTTCCATGGGACCCTCCAAAAAAATTGCTGACTCTGAGTTAGAGTAGGAGACTTCGAACAGTTCTGCCATCCTTACCTTGATAGTTACTTGGGAAATGTCACACACAAACATCATTGTCTAACCTCTGGGTAGTTATGCAACTGACCCGCAGTCACTCACCTACCTACTGCCTCATCCATGTGGCACCTGACCCATTTGCCTCATCCACATTACCTATTACATTCCCTCATTCATCCATCCACCAGCCCATTTGTCAACTCCTGCTGGAATGTGCTTTTGCAAAGGAAGTCAGGAGAAAGACATTGTGGTTTCTGTTGAAGTTCGTCCCAAGCAGCTCCGTGACGCAGGGCTCTATGCTGTATGGTCTGTTCCCTGAGATGCACACTGAGACAAACAGTAACTGTGCCTGGAGGACCATCAGCTTGGTGAAAGATACAATTCGGTCTGCCCAAATCTTGTTGGTCTTCCAGAACAAGGAGTTGACCTCGACCGAGTGTTGCAGACTGACACATTCCAAGGTCCAGGACTATGTGCTGAGGGACGCACTAAAACTTTGGGCAGCTGCCGCCAAGGGACAGTGGGTAAAGACTACTCTCTGAGGTCTTCCTACTGAAGGTAAATGGGGGTCCATTCAGTTATTGGACCCTCTTAGTGTCTCAAATGCATATAAGTATAATCTTGTATATGTAAGAGATGTCTTTGATTTGTTTGGATAGAGTCAATCTCCAATGTTTATTTGTTTCCTTGATATGCAACAGTACAGAACCGAATTGCATTTGTGACAATGTATATGTGCAAAGATTTTTTTATGAATAAAGTATATTTTTGAAATGAAAAGAACCCCATTTATTCATACTGTAGTACAACTCACTGACAAGCTATAGGACCTTTAATGATCAATCTGAATACAGCAGTCAGTGCTACAAGAGGACATGTCTTTTACAGAGATTCTCTTCAGTGCTCTGCCTGTGATTCCTGCATTGTTGGTATTCTTCACAGTTCTCTGTTGGAGGTTTGGGTAAAAATAAAATCATCTGAAGACAGGAGCGTAGTTTCTGTCTGATCAGCATATGACCCAGGGGTTCCAATGCAAGTTGGAAGATTTGGAAGGCATCTTTAGTATTTCACAATGATGTATTGTGTAAAAAGCACAGTACAATACAAAGAGTGTTTTTGCGATGGGAATGACATGATCTGTTATGACTCTCTACAACTGGACAAGGTTTGCATCAGAGGATTGATTCATTCAAGCAGTTATACTAGTTAACTGCAACAAATTCTAATGTTGTAAAATGAGATTTATGCTCAATGCTCCCTTGAAGCTGCAATCTGGCTATCTTTGCTTTTATGAATTATTAGGTTTCAGAAGATGGAATAAAGTGTAGTATTTCTATAATTTTCAGCATTACTCGGCACTGAATACTTTTGGAGAAAACTGCCTTCTCCATACAATATCAATTGTTATGTGTGCTGCCATCTGTATCTTCTCAACTCGTGGGTTCTTTATGTTTCCTTTGCTCCACAATTTCACAATGACTTTTAGTGTCTGATTTCGACCCTCACCGCATTGCTTATCATGTATGTTCTTTGTGGTCTGCATCTTAAGGATTGAATGGATTCTGAAGATTCCATAGTCAAGTTTGATTTTCTTCTCTGAGGATTGATCTGAGCTGCATCTGACCTCTGTTTCAGTCATCATCCAAATGCTTTTCATTAGAATCAAATCTTCTTTGGACTAAAATGAATCTGACATAGATTCATCAGTAATGCCAACAGCAAATCAGTCTCTTCTGGATCCTGACATTGAGGCACCATAGTCCATTAATCTGTAGAGAACATGAATGAAATCATCTGTGGCTCCCTCCTAGATTCTGTATTCTTCTGTTCTTGTTCTTTAAAGAATTCTATTAGTTCTGACATTGAAGTAATTGCTAGAGGCTTTCTGTACCTTTTTGAATGGGTCTGTTGCTTGTTTTATCCCTTGATGAGCAATAACATGATCTACCATATCCCTAGTTATGCACCAAAGTGCATTTACTTGTTCAACTTCTGACATAATTTCCAGTTTAGAAGCTATTTGATGTCTCAAGAATTATTTTCTCTAGGATGTCCAATTTTATACTCTAATTGGCCCATCTTTGAAATTAAATCATCCTGATGACACTATTTCTTTAAATGTTGTTGTTTTATGGTAATAATGATTCTCCCATGTCTTGCTGTTGTTCTGGAGGGGTTTTCTACTATTCGTGGGCTCAATGGAGAATTTCCCATCTCTTGCAGCTATAATCAAGTCTCGCAAAAAGATTTCCATGTTAGCCTAGAGTCAATCACTTCTCTGAATTGACCGATGCTGATCTGCTTCAACAAAAGCAGAAATTGCTGAAAAATCTCAGCAGATCTGCTAGCATCTGTGGAGAGAAATCAGAGTTAACATTAGTCCAAAGACTGTTAAGGAGGACCTAATTTTAGGTTGTCTTCTACAAGATCCCCTACTTTAATTTCCCCCGTATCCCCATAATATAATGACAATGGTGCTTATGGCGTTCAATCAAGGATTCACTCTTTAAGTCCCTTTCTATCTCATATCCAACATCAACTTTATACTAAATTGGAGAATAAGATTTTCCCATGGACTATTCTATAACCAAAGCTGCATACTGCACTCTGCATGTTGCTAGCCTTGCTGTACTGCCGTGATGCCGCAGTTGTACTGGTACTGCTTCTCTCTGCCTGCTTCAGCTTCAGACCTCCTGAGGATTAGGAGCACACTGCGCATTAGCCAATTTGATAAATGATCTGAATCATGGATAGCCCTCAGTAGTGCCAAAGACTGTATTGACAGATTAGCAGTGAATATGGAGCATTGCCAGGAATGTGGTATAAAATAAATGAGGTCTAATTAAATGACCTCAGGAATGAACCTAAATGGCTGAGCTATTTCTAATTTGGTAACACATCAAAATATGATATCGCTTAAAGTGTGCATCTTACTGACATTGAGTTGAATGCAGAGATTCATTTTCCCCTTAGGATTATAATTAAAAAATAATGAGCTTGGAAGACTATTCTTAGTCACAGGTCAGTTTTGAAGTACTGTGGTTTAATTCACCATGATGGACTCAGCTTAATGTGAGGCAGAGGGCAGCAGATGGCTCTTCCCTTAATATTTTTGTAAAAAGAATGAGGTTTCTGATAATTCTTTCCATCAAAACAAGTTAATATTGATCTGAATAGGTTTTGACTGTGGACCTTCAGGCAAAAGTGGATTCAGATTTATCTTTTGTAATTATACTCAGGAGATAGTTCATAACAGCCTTAAATTAGTTTTTTTGCTTGGTTGTGTAGGAGAACCAATTTGGATTAGTTAATGAAAAGTCAGACCACTTCAGAGTACAGAAACTGATCATAGACTTCTCTTTTAATGGGTAAACAGTTTTTTCAAATTAACACAAGCAATAAAAACATGAAGGCACGCATTACCTTAATTTGAATGAACTGATTTAACAGAACGTATTGAATTTGTCATTAGTTTAATTTTTTCCCCTCATTCAAAATCAATTTAATTGAAAGCAGCGCCAAGTAGCACAGCTGCTGACTGCACAAAGCCAAAATGCACCCTGTGCATCTATGGATCTTGATTTTTAAGGCCTGTTGAGTGACAACAGACAGTAATCAATAAGTGTTGGATTTCTCACATAGCATTTCTGGTGCTAAGTTGCTAATCCTTTCTGAGAAAGCCTTCTACCTTCCCAGTAGAACACATGGCAGAGTTCAATCCTTTTTACTAACAGATTTAATCATTGGATTGCGCTCAATGTAGAAATAATTCTGAGAGATGTTCTGAGAGACCCAGTTAATGACATTTTATGAAGACGCATTTGCTATTCCACTCTATAGTTTTTGAACACATTTGTCTTCGAGTCTGTCACTAGTATTTACTTCATCCATTCTTTGTTAAAGCTAGGCAGAATCCATGAATTTTTTCTGAAACTAACATTCAATACTGGTAGAGTACCTTAATCAAACTGGATACATTAATGTTTCACATAAAGAGAAAGACTTTGCCACTGAACTGCCACGGGTGGTATAATAACTGCTGAATGAATATATTTTTCTTTAACATTTCACACAGGATATGCACCACCTGTGTTTGTTATACACAGCACTGCAAATATAGCAGAAGGTGTGAACCATGCAAAAAGAGTTAGCAAGAAAATATCTTGTAGCCAAACAAAGTCTCAAGTGCTAAAAGGAATTAATGTAATAAGTACTTGTTTGAGGTAACTCTTGACGTTAATGTATTCCACATCCCTCTGAATTTGAATTTTTAACTTGGTGCTAAAATTTAAATTGTTGCATTTCACATTTGCCTTGTGAATTGTTACAAGTTCCTCCAAATCATACATGGTCAAACCCTGAGGCTATAGTCGAGAAGACAAATTCCACTGCATAAAAATAAAAATATCAACTAAAAATACATTTTCTTTTTAGTTTTGGCAATCATTAGAATACTGGTTAAGTTAGGGCTCATCTTTTACCCATATGTATGATACCTGTTTGATACCTGTTGCCCATCAAGGGTGATGGCAGACAGTGGCTTACCCAGGTGGTCAATAGTCACACATGCTGGTAGACAGATTCTCTGTGCACCAACATTGTAGCTGAGATTGCTTCCTTATTCTCCCATGCATATTCTAGTAGAAGTAATTGAATAGGATTCATAAGCAAGAAACCAAGTTTGCATACCAAGGAAGGTGGCTGGATATCACTTTATGATTCAAGACAACTAGTAGATTTTAATTAATCATTGTTGCATGTGTATGTGGAAAGAAATTCAGGAGACAGTCTTAAATTGACCCAAGTTATCAAAAAACACCAAAAGATTTTCGAAATACTTGGTAGATCAGGCAGTATCTGTAAATAGAGAGGTATAATTAATGAAGGGGGGAATGTCCTTTCTCTTATCTCGAGAACTATGTGTCACATGGCATGATATTGAATTGAACTTTTCCCACATTGCCTTTGCCTCCACACCTTTTCCTTGATGAAAAGACACTGGGATGAAACAAATTCTGTCAGGTTTAGATTTATTCAGGCTAAGTTTACTGAATAGCATTCCAAGAAAGCCTGAGGAATAATTAGGTGAAGCCAGCAGAATGATTTTGATATGTCTTCATGTAGACCTTCTGTGAACTGTGAAGCATATAGAATTGGTAAAACAAAATAAAAGATCTGTTTCATTGGGAAAGCTAACAAATGAAAATAAAACTGACTCCAAAAACTAGTTCATCTCATTGACAAGTTACCCCATTGTCTGATTAGGCTACACATATTTCAGATTTTTAATGGAATTCTCCTTCAACAAAACTTGCAGCTCCGAGATATCTTCTAATCAGTCTGTTCGGAGATGGTATGACACACGTTTGGAGCAGGTCGGACATGAACCCTGGCCTCCTGCTTCAGAGGTAGGGACACTACCACTGTACCACACAAAAGATGGTATAGAGTTTTGGAACTCTCTTCAAATGACTGTGGGCGCTAGATCAATAGTTAGTTTTGAATCTGAGACAGATAATTTTTTGTCAGGTAAAGGTATTAGGGATATGTCAAACGCAGGAATATGGAATTAAGCCACAGATCAGCCATGATCTCATTAAATAGCAGAACAGGCTCAAGAGGTGAATGGCCTACTCCTGTCCCTATGCTACAAGAGGTCCTAGATTACAATTCCAGGAGCAGAGGAATAACTGATACCATCTGAGCAGCCATCAGCTATAAACTGAGCAACTGAAGTGGCCGATCTTGAAATTTATCTATAGTATTGTAAAGTTGTGACATGAGAAGGATGATCAGAATGGAATGGAATTGTTCTGATTCTTATGTGTCTCTGATGTTGGGCCCAGCATTTAGGAAAGCATCAAGTTGATTGCAGGTTTCTGTTAGAGAGGTAGAAATTGTAGAGAGTATTGGGCTGGCAGAGTGGGAATGTCATTAAACTAATAATTTGGGCACTCCTGATGATGCTCTGAGGACACTAATTCAAATATTATCATGGTAGCTGGTGGACTTTTAACTTAGTTACATAAATTAGCTTTCAATTCTAAGCTATCATCAAATGCAGTAAGAACTCACCTGATTCACCAACACTTATGCAGGAAACAAATCTGCCTCCCTTACCTGGTCTAGTCTTCATGAGACTCCAGATCCACAGATACGTGTTTGGCTATTAACTAACCGAGTAGGCTATTCATAACACCTTCTAACCCTGTCAGAGAAGTCCACAACACGTGAGAGAATAAAAATTACATCCATGGGTTAGCCAAATTACTGCTCGTGTGACTGTAATGAAGTTTATTAAAATCAGAGAAAATTGGGAACAGGTGGATTCTTATTCTTGTACCTTAGAAGGCTTTCACATCATATTGATGTCAAGGAACAGGTCTTTGATCCACAGGATACAGATAGGATTTGTGTTCTCATATTAGCCTCCCCCAGCCTTCTTCATCCAACCAGTTAATATCCTACTAGCCTTTCCCCTTTATTTAACTTCTGTAATTTGTGCCTCCTAGTTCTGTTCTCAACAAGTAAATGTATGTTCTCTATGTTTATCCTCTCCAACATTTTTTAGAATATTAAAGATCTTCCTCAGGGGTCTCCCTCTTGAACTCTGGAACATCACTTTCCAACTTCTTACAGTCTGAGAAACTATCTTTTTATGCCTTGCTGTACTTTCTGTTTTACAGTCAACGTTCAAACCATTCTGCTACTCGTTCTAACCTTGGTTATTGGTTTAATACTCCGTACCTCATCATAAGACTTTTGAAAATCCAAATACATTACATCTGTTGCGTTATCTAGTTCTTTCTAATTTTCCTAGTTTTCATGCAGTTGGAAGGTTATGTAGCCTATTCCCAGGCTTCTAAGAAAATCACCTCATCCCAAGGCTTTATTTGTTTTTAAAACTGTAAGGGTGCTATGCAGGTCTGCCAAGACTACCAGAAGTGTCCATGGTGTGCGTTATTGAACTGTGAATTATTTTGCTTCCTTAGATCCCTTTTTAATTTTTTACTGTTCCAATTTAAATATAACGAATAAGGCTTTAGTTTTAAATCAGATAAAACACTAGTTTATTTGGGCAACCTATGCTGCAAGTTACAATGTACAATTGTAATGCTGTTATTAGATAGACTACAGATGCAAATATAAAAAGTAGGCACAGATAAAGATTAACACCAGTTCAGTTCTTCAATATTGCAGGCTTGTTATTTGCTTGAAGCTCCCTCTTTCTGAGGGGAAGGGGTTGAAGCAAATAATAATAAAAAATGTGGATGCGGTAGATCAGAGACAAAAATAGAAATTACTGGAAAAGAAGTTCTGAGGAAGGGTCACTCAACGCGAAACGTTAACTCTGATTTCTCTCCACAGATGCTGCCAGACTTGCTGAGCTTTTCCAGCAATTTCTATTTTTGGATTGCAGACAATGTCAGGATTTGGCAGAAATGATAGTTTCTGTAGTTGAATTACTTTCACAGATAGACTCTGGGTAGAGCAGGATTTGAGCACGAGTGCGTGAGAGATTTCCTTCCACCCCAACCTTAAGTTCACCTGGACCATCTCTAACACTTCTCTCTCCTTCCTAGACCTCTCTGGTTCCATCTCGGGTAACCACCTAGAAACCGATGTCCATTTCAAGCCCACTGACTCCCACAGCTACCGAGAATACACCTCCTCCCACCCACCTTTCTGCAAAAATGCCATCCCCTATTCTCAATTCCTTCGCCCCCACCGCATCTGCTCCCAGGATGAGGCATTCCACTCCCGCACATCTCAGATGTCCTCATTTTTCAAGGACCACAACATCCCCCCACTCAGTGGTCGAGAACTCCCTTGACCGGGTCTCCCGCATTTCCGGCAACTCACCCCTCACATCCTCTCCCCGGAATAACAACCAAAACAAAATCCCCCTCGTCCTCACGTACCACCCCACCAACCTCTGGATCCAATGCATCATCCTCCGACACTTCTGCCGTCTGCAATCCGACCCCACCACCAAGGACATTTTTCCCTCCCCACCCTTATCTGCCTACCGGAGGGACCACTCTTTCCATGACTCTCTTGTCCGCTCCACACTCCCCTCCAGCCCCACCACACCCGGCACTTTTCCCTGCAACCGCAGGAAGTGCTACACCTGCCCCCACACCTCCTCCCTCACCCCCATCCCAGGCCCCAGGAAGACTTTCCACATCAAGCAGATGTTCACCTGCACATCTGCTAATACGGTATACTGCATCCGCTGTTCCCGTTGTGGCCTCCTCTACATCGGGGAAACCAAGCGGAGGCTTGAGGACCGCTTTGCAGAACACTTACGCTCGGTTCGCACTAAACAACTGCACCTCCCAGTCGCGAACCATTTAGACTCTCCCTCCCATTCCGCAGATGACATGTCCATCCTGGGCCTCCTGCAGTGCCACAACGACGCTACCTGAAGGTTGCAGGAACAGCAACTCATATTCCGCTTGGGAACCCTGCAGCCCAATGATATCAATGTGGACTTCACAAGCTTCAAAATCTCCCCTCCCCCTACTGCATCCCAAAACCAGCCCAGCTCGTCCCCGCCTCCCTAACCTGTCCTTCCTCCCACCTGTCCCCACCTCCCACCTCAAGCCCCACCCCCATCTCCTACCTAATAACCTCATCCTGCCCCCTTGACCTGTCCATCCTCCCTGGACTGACCTATCTCCTCCCTAACTCCCCACCTACACTCACCTTTACTGACTCTATCCCTGCCTCTTTGACCTGCCTGTCTCCTCTCCACCTATCTTCTCCTCTATACATCTTCTATCCGCCTTCCCCTCTCACCCTATTTATTTCAGAACCCGCTACCCCTTCCCCATTTCTGAAGAAGGGTCTATGCCCGAAACATCAGCCTTCCTGCTCTTCTGATGCTGCTTGGCCTGCTGTGTTCATCCAGCTCTACACCTTGTTATCTTGATTGTTACTTGTTCTGTGGTCACTGTATTTGCATGTAGTCTGGTCTCTTTCAATAGAGCCATGGTTGATTTCTGAAGAGCCTTTCTTGTGAGCTGAGAACTTTCTTCTGTGAGGCTGTCATCTCAGACTTTCCTGGAGAGTTCTGTTTTGAAATGGTGTGTCACAGAGTCTTATGTCGATCAAACTTAAAATGGCTGCTGTGTTAACATTTGATAAGTCATATCCCACAAAGCAAAGTCAGTTATTCTGGAATTCCTTGAGGGGTTTTCTTTCATTCTTTTGCTTATGTAAGAAGTCTTCAATTTTTACACATTCCAGGACTCATTTTGTTGTCATAGAGTTTAATCAAAATTCAAGTTAGTTCCTGTTGTCGGTGAGATAGCACATCAGTCTGTCTGCTTTTGTCTAGATGTGAATTAATAGGGACATTTATATGAATCCTGGGAGTCCTTTCTTATGCATGTCTGTTATTTAAAAAAAATCAAATTAACCTTCTTTATAAATTATGCAATATTATAATTACATAGTCATGATGATACTTATTAAAAAAGACTTTTGGTAATCAAGATATATTAATTTGATTGTATTTTCCGAATCTTACCTTTCAATAGAATCTTTGAAGAAGTAGCAGAAAGCTGAAGCCTTTGGCATATTGTGACAGGAACTGCACTACAAAAAGTACTTAATAAAAATGAAAGAACAGTGGTTGTTTTAAATCAGAAACAAAAACAGAAATTGCTGGAAAAGCTCAGCAAATCTGGTAGCATCTGTGGAGGGAAATCAGAGTTAACACTGTTCCAGTGATTCCTGTTTTTGTGTCAAAAAAGTTTCATTGTCTACGAAGTGTTTTGGGATATTGAGGGTCTGAAAGATGCTATGCAATTTTTTTTCCCACGTTTTTGGTATTATTGTTTTTTGTACACCCAAACAAATATCCATATAATTGTGAAACAAGTTATTATAAAGAAACAACTTTATATAACATGTAAATTTAACATATCTCAGAACTAAATTGCTTTCTAGTATGGCCACTATCATGTGAACTAACCATCACAATTCAATATTGACTGCACTGAAATACTGACAGGCATTGTTTGTTTATGCCACAGGTAGAAGTTATTCCAAGTAGAATCATGTTCTCGTATGATTTGTATGAAAGGAAATAGCGCATAATAAAAAGAAGTCAACAGCCATTTGGTGAATTTCATTGAAACCCTTGTCATTTGTTTAATTTCTACAGTTTGTCAACCAGGATTCTTTAAGGCCTCACCTTACAGCCTGTCCTGCAGCAAGTGTCCTCCCTACAGTTATACGAATGACAAAGGATCAATTTCCTGTCATTGTATGGAAAACTACTTTCGAAGAGATAATGATCCTCCTTCAATGGCCTGCACAAGTAAGTAAATCTTATAACCCAGTAAGACTATTAATGTGATATTAATTTAGTTTTGAATTTTAACATGGAATACAAAAGAAAATATTTGCATGGACCGTAACATATATAATGGACAAGCCTCATTAGCACAAAACAAAGACGTGTGGATGTTGAAGATCTGAAATGAAAACAGAAATTACTGGAGAAACACATCAGGTCTGGCAGCATCTCTGAAGAGAAAGCAAGCCTCAGTAGTAAGGTGTTGCCTGTTCTCACTCTGTTCTTTATAATTGGTCAAAAATCACTTGACACCAGGTTACAATCCTACAGATTTATTTGAAAACACAAGCTTTCGAAGCTCAGCCCCTTCCTCAGGCGAAGTGAAGAGGCTCAGCTCTGAAAGCTTACATTTTCAAATAAACCTTTTGGACTATAATCTGGTGTCATGTGATTTTTGACCTTCTCCACCCCAGCCCAACTCCGGCATCTCCACATCTTTATAAATGTAATGAGGAAAGACTGTTCAATTGGTGAATACTAACACTGAATCGTCCTGATTATCTCCTCCCTGGAGGTGGTGAGGTTTGTAGCGAGAAAGGCAAATAATTGAATGTGTTTGCCATGGAGAGATACTTGCTTCCTTTCTCATCACCTCAGCAATTAAATACTGAGTGAGAAATATCAGAGGTGACCATTTTGATTCATCGCTAATTAATGTGATAAAATGGTCAATTCATGACTGATTAAGGGTCTCAAATGGAATATTCTGTACAATTTTGGGGGCCATACTTTAGAAAGTATTTGAATGCATTAAAGTGAGTGCAGAACACATTTTTAAGAATGGTTCTGGGGTAGACAAACTTAACATAAGAACATAAAACCCAGGAGCAGGGGTAGGCAATCGAGTCTCTCAAACCTGCTCTGCCATTTGATACGATCATGGCTGATCTCATCTTGGCCTTAACTGCACTTTTCTAGCCATTCTCCGTGACCTTTCAACACATTAGTAGTGAAAAATCTGTCTATCTCCTCCTTAAATTTACTCAGTGTCTCAGCATTCACCTCATTCTGGGCAGTGAATTCTACAGATTCGCGGCCCATTGAGAGAAGTAATTTCTCCCCATATCTCTTTTAAATCTGCTACCCTTTATCCTAAAACTATGACCTCTCAGTTTAGATTGCCCCACATGAGAAAACATCCTTTCTATGTCTACTTTGTCAATGTCCTTTAGCAATTTATGCAACTTCATTAGATCTCCTCTCATTCTTCTAAATTCCAGAGAATATAGTCCTAAACTGCACAGTCTTTCTTCAGAAGTTAAACCCCTCATCTATGGAATCAATTTCATGATCCTCCTCTGAACTATCTCTAGTACAACGACATCTATCCTCAAGAAAAGAGACTAAGATTGTACACAATAGCCTGGTGCATTCTCACTAATGCCTTGTACACTTGCAGCAACACTTCCCTACTTTTCTATTCTATTCCTTCAGTCATAACTTCAGTTCTGTGGGTAGATTGGAAAATTTAGAACAGTTTGCTTGGAGAAGAGAAGGCTTCGATGGTATCTAACAGAAGAGCACAAATTCATGACTGGTCAAGAAAGAATAGATAGGGAGAAACTATTCTTGCTTGTAAGTATTGAGAACCAGTGGGCATAGATAGAAAATGTTTTGCAAATGAAGAAAATGTTCCACGAGAGAAAAAAAACCTACTCTCATAGTGCGCAGTTGGGGTCTGGAATGCACTGCCTGGAAGTGTGATGGAATCAGGTTAGATTGACATATTCAAGAAGGCATTAACAATTATTTAAATAAAAACAATGTACAGGCTTATGGAGAAAATGTAGGAAGTTAGCAGCAAGTCATAATTCTCAGAGAGTCAATGCAGACATGATGGGCTGAATAGACTCCTCTATGATATCAATTCTGTGATTCTGCAATTCCATTGAATCTGCCACTTTCAACATCCTGGGAATTACCAATGGCCAGTCATACAGTACTGTGGCTATAAAAACAGGCCAGAGACTCAGAATTCTGAAGCAAGTACCTAATATATCCCAGAAGGTTGTGGGAAGTAAGGAAGGAAATTGTGAGACCCCCTAGTAGATATATTTGCATCATTTATATCGACAGGTGAGGTGATGACTGGAGAGTGGCTAATGTTGTACCTTGGTTTAATAAAGGTTGTAAGGAGAAACTGGGGAACTGTAGACCTGTGAGTCTGACTTTGGTTGTGGGCAAGATGTTGGAGGTGATTACAAAAAGTAAAATTTATAGACTTTTAGAGAGGCCAGAATTGATTAGGGATAGTCAACATGGTTTTGTGCGAGGAAAATTGTGTTTCACAAACTTGGTTGAGTTTTTCAAGGAAGTTACCAAAAAGACTGATGATGGCACAGCAGTAGGCATTGTTTATTTGGATTTTAGTAAAGCCTTTGACAAGGTTTCACTGGTAGACTATTCAGTAAAGTTAGGTCACATGGGATTCAGGGTGAGCTTACTAATTGGATACATAATTGGCTTAACGACAGGAGACAGAGACAAATGGTGGAAGGTTGCTTTTCGGACTGGAGGCCTCTGACTGGTGATGTTCCACAGGGATTGGTTCTGGCTCCTCTTTTGTTTGTCATTTTTGTAAATGATTTGGTTGAGAATGTAGAAGGCATGGTTAATAAGTTTGCAGATGACATGAAAATTGGTGGCATAGCAGACAGTGAAGAAGGCTTTTTAAGATTGCAAAGGGATCTTGATCTAATTGGTCAATCGGCTGAAAAATGGCAGGAGTTCAATCCGGACAAATGCGAGGTATTGCACTTTGGTATAACGAACAAGGATAGGGCTTGTACAATTAATGATAGGGCCTTGGGCATTGGTGTAGAACAGAGGGACCTAGGGGTGCAGGGAAATAATTATATGAAGTTTGCATCATTTAAAGACAGGGTGGTTAAAAAGGTGTTTGGCACATGTGCCTTCATTGCTCAGTCCTTTGCGTATATGAGTTGGGAAGTCATATTGAGGTTGTGCAGGACATTGCTGAGGCCTCTTCTGGAGTACAGTATCCAGTTCTGGTTGCCCAGTTATAAGAAGAATGTTATCAAGCTGTAGAGGGTTCAGAAGAGATTTACCAGGATATTGCCAGATATGGAAGGTTTGAGTTACAAAGAAAGGCTGGACAGCTTGGGATATTTTTCACTGGAGCACAGGACGTTGAGAGGAGTCCTGATAGAAGTTTCTAAAATAATGAGAGGTATAGATAGAGTTAATGGTAGTTGTCTTTTCCCTACAAAAGGGGATTTCAAGACCGGGGACATGTTTTTGAGGTAAGAGGATAGAGATTTAAAAAAGACATAAGAGGCAAATTTTTTTGTACAGAGGGTGGTTCGTGTGTGGAATGAACTTCCTGAGGAAGTGGTGGATGTGGGTACAATTGCAACGGTTACCAGATATTTGGATAGATACATAAATAGGAAAGATTAGTAGGGATATGGGCCATAAACAGGCAGTTGGGACTAGTTTAGTTTGGGATTAAGTTTGGCATGGACTGATTGGACCGAAGGGTCTGTTTCCATGCTGTAGGACTCTATGACTCGATAAGTAATTCACCCCCTGAATTACCAGTTCCTTTCTAGCACCAGAAGGCACAAATCAGGAACGTGACAGAAATTTTTCTACTTACCTGGATGAATGCACCTCTAGCAGTACTAAAGAAGCTTGACATAATCCAGAACTAAGCAGACCACATGATTGACACACTATCCATGACCTTCAGCATTAATGCCTTGACCGCTGATGAACAGTGGCAGCAGTGTGTACCACATATAAGATGCACTGCAGGAATTCTGCAAGCACTTTGTAAACCTGAGACTCTACCATCTTGAAGCACAAGTGGAGCAGATACATGGAACACTACCATCTGCAAGCTCTCCTCCAAGCCACACACCATCCTGACTCCCTCACTGTCCCTGGGTTGAAATCCTGCAACTCTCTTTCTAACATTTATAACATCCCAAGTTCAAAGAGGTAACTCACCACCTCATTCTCCAGCGCATGGAAAATGAGCAATAAATGCTGGCCCAACTAGCGACACCCAAACAGCCCATGAACAAATGAATAAAAGAGAGAGGTTTCAAATGCTTCACACAGCTGAGAGTTCAGATTCATAAAAGGATTATCTTAGTGGATTCTACATTCACAATCGGAGAGAACTTTGGCTTCATTTGATGAAGATCAGTAAGTTGTTATAATAAATGACTGTTTGTTGTGATATATTTTGTCAATGTCTCATTGTTGATTTGCACAAGACTAAGAACTATGAAGTATTGGATACCACTGTTATCAATACCTTAACAGTCAGTCTAATTGATATTTAGAGATAAAAGGTACTGCAGATGCTGGAGAATCCGAGATAACAAGCATGGGGCTGGATGAACACAGCAGGTCAAGCAGCATCATAGGAGCAGGAAAACTTGACGTTTCGGGCCTAAACCCTTCATCAGAAAAGGATCAGTAGGGATGAGGTGGAATGGTAGGGGGTGGGGTGGGAGGGGACATGAGATATGGAAAATATTTTTGAACTTATCTTTCTAAAGTTTTGTAAATCCGTACCATGATTCACTACTTGTCTGAGGGATTGTGAACCATGAATTAAAGAAAGCTTGCCTTATTGCACAAAAATTGTAGGGGACGAAGCAATGCAATAGCAGTGGAACCACCCAGGTCAGGGTTACATGTTGCAGGCTCACTACCCACATCTTATTTCAGATTTGTGAAAATCATGGAAGCCAGGAATGGAGATGGAAATCCGTGAAGCTGCTCTCTATTTTTAAATGCCCCCGGGGTAATTCCAACTTGGTGAAAATTCAGACCATTAATTCTATCATTGGAAGTGCTGCTAATTTTTTTATCTGAATTTTGGCTTTTGTAAAAACAAATCAGGCAAATATGGTCCAACATTGAAAACATTTTCAAAAATAAATGAAAGATTAATAAATGAATGAAAATAAATGAAAGATTAAAATAAATGAAAGCCTTATGAAAATTCAGCATTAAAATTTGCAAGTTCAAGGGTCCGCGTTAACACAATGTAAAATTGCAGAATTCCACCCGTACACTTGAGTAAGCAGGTCCTTAATTTTATAAAAAATAATGTTTAGTTCTTTACTGAGTTTTTGACAAAAAGTCTACCGAAATTAAACAACGTTTCAATGTACTGATCGTGGGCAGGTTAAGTGATTGGACAAAAGTTGGCAGGTGCAGCTTACAGTTGAGAAAGGTGAATTAATGCACCTTAATAGGAACAATAGATGAGTAGAATATACTTTACACGGTGACTAACCGGCAGATGTTGATATTAAGAATGTAGCCATGAGGAGAATGTAAAGAGTCAAATTTTACGTGGCCCTGTCTGACAGGGCATAAGGGATGGTAGGCAGGGGAGTCAGGAGCTTTGTGGGGAATGTTAAAGGGACGAGAAAGGTTTTGAGAGCCATGGGGGGGGGGGTGGGTTGGTGGTTGCTTCCTGGCTCAGTTCCGTTGCTTAGAAAGGGGACTGGATTGGATCAGCTGTCAGTAGGTAAGGACACTACCACTGAACCAGTTCCACTTTCTGCCCCAACTCCCTCGTTGGTCTGATGTCCACAGTAATATTCAGGCCAAAGAATCTGCATTGGGATATGGACAGGTTCAGTGAGTGTTCAACAAGATGGTAGTTGAATATAATCAACATTATTTGCCATGGCAGAAAGAATAAAAAAAAATCTTTTTTCTTCAATAGTAGTGTTGATCTTTAAAGGGGTTGAGAAGCCCTTATTCACAAAAATAATTAACAGGCAATCAGAGGGTAAGTTATATTTTTTTTACAGTACAAGCAGTTTGGAGTAGAACTGTAAGGAAGTGTTGGTGCAAATGGTTTTGGTAATGGAACACTGTACAGAGTTTTAATCTCCTTACTTAAGCAAATTTACTATTCGAGGGGATGCAAAAAAGATGCACTAAATTGATTCGAGGGAGGACAGAGCTATACAATAAGGAGCGACTGAGTAAAATGGGCCCACATTCTCAGGAATTTAGATGAATGAATACTGATCCTATTGAAAATTCTTTGAGGATTTCACAGTTCAGATGGCTGGTTGTTCCCTTACTGGAGAACCTAGAGCTACAGGTTCACTGTCTTCAATATACTCATTTATTGAACATCCGGTTCCCCATGGGGTAAAGAGATTCACAACACACTGTGCTGAGGAAGAGATTTCTCGTCAATTCACTGGGGACCTTTACACCACTCCATGTCAGGCCTATCAGCTAGCCCATCTGAATTTAAAAATGACAACAGTCTGTGCCAATCCTTTTGATCATAAATCTTTCAACACTCTTTTCTATTTATGATATCTCACTGGAGTGTTACAAAGCAAAATTTGATATGGAACCAAATAAGGCAAAATGAGGACATATGTTCAAAAGTGTGATCAAAGAGAGAAGCTTTCTTGAGTGTCTCAAAGGAGGAAAGAGACATCGAGAGGAGAGGAGTTATAAGGAGGGAATTCCAGAGATTAGTGTTGTACATGTTAATGATTCTAAAAACGTTCATCTTGGAGACTGCATTGTGTTCTACCAAATATGATGGGAGAATCTAGACAGACATTATTGGCAGATAGTTCCAGCTCAGCACATTTAATACTGAAATGACTTTTAAATAAAGTCTTAAAACAATAAACTGGGTTCTTTAATGTAATGAATAGCTAAAAACCGCAACATTCTTAGACTGGGTGATAAAAAGGAGAAAATAAAGAATTGTAATCTTTATCTTGCAGACACAATGCAAAATCTTTTTTTTTTGGGATTTAATTCTATTTTAATATATTCTTGTGATATACTGTAGTTTAAAATGCACAATAAGTATTTCATGACATCATAAAAAAGTGGATTTTATGTGAAGTCTGTAATTTGCCTATCCTTTAAAAGTAGGAAATGTACACACAGGCCATGCAATTTACACCTTGTTTTGTCACTGATCCCAGGACCCCCCTCACCCCCACAGAATGTCATCTCTAACATCAACAATACCAGTGTGATTCTGGACTGGAGTCCTCCTGCTGATGGTGGAGGACGAAAAGATGTGACATACCTCGTGATTTGCAAGAGGTGCAGCGTGGATTTGATCCGCTGTGAGGAGTGCGGTAGCGGTGTCAGGTATATCCCACAGGAGGCCGGCCTCAGGAACACCACGGTCATGGTGGTGGATCTCCTGGCTCACACCAATTACACCTTCGAGATTGAGGCAGTGAATGGAGTGTCGGAGTTGAGTTCCATCCCTCGACAATTTGTGTCTGTAAATGTCACAACGAATCAAGCAGGTAAGTGCCCTTCAATAAAATGCATTGGATTTGGACTTCATTGACCCACAGAGACAGCAAACATGCTTCAGTTATTGTCAGGTTGCACCATCACCTGAATGCCTGTGCTCATTTCTAAACCTTTTCTCATTAATACACTTGTTGTAAATTGAAATTAATTTTGTACAATCTGCTACATAGTTTGAATGAAAATATGTTCACTTACTTTTAACACAGATAACGATAAATTCTTATCTGTAGAGCACATAGTCACATTTTCAGTTTTGCCACAAAGGAATATCATTAATTGACTTCTGTTGCTTTGTAAATAAATTAATTCAAGTACAGCTCTTCGTAGTCAGCACCATTTTGTGCAACAGAGACCAGGGCTGTAGCCATTTTGCTCTAGTGCTCTGTATAAATACCAGGGATTCAATGTGAAATCTACTATTGTACATTAATTCGTCCAGAACTGAAGCTTCAGACACATGGTGCTGGGGTTCATGCCACAATTAAATTGATCATTTAGTTTTTAATTTATTGAGAATTTGATTAATTCTGGGCATTGTTCAGAGTCCTTTTTTTTATGTCTCACCACTGATATCATGTTTGCATACAAGATCTCAGCTGTCTATAAAGGTCCTAATTAAAGCCAATTTGGACTGATTGAACTCAGATGGGTTTCTTGGAAGAGGATGAAATGGAATAAACATAACCTGATGGATTTCTGCATTGTTCATGATGCAATGATACAGCCTGAACATTCAGACTCTGTAGGAAGCTTCAGAGGGTCTCATTCCCATTCTTCTACCATGTCTCAACCAGAAACTGTAAACAGATTATTATATCCCATACTATTTACATATGAAAGTTTGTACCTTTATAAATTTGACAAACAGGCCTCTGCCAAACATTAAATTGTGGTCCAGAAAGTCTATTAGAGTTTTCGTCTTTAGTGCTGAAATTCGTACATTCACACATGGTGTGGCACAATGGCTCAGTGCTTAGCAATGCTGCCTCACAGTGCTGGGGACCTGGGTTTGATTTCAGGCTTGGGTGACTGTCTGTGTGGAGTTTGCATGTTCTCCCTGTGTCTGTGTGAGTTTCCTCCGGGTGCTCCAGTTTCCTTCCACAGTCCAACGATGTGCGAGTTAGGTGCATTGGTCATGGAAAGTACAAGGTTACAGGGAAAGGGTGGGGGGATAGGTTTGCATAGGATGCCCTTCAGAGGGTTGGTGCAGACTCAATGGTTCAAATAGCCTGCTTCCACACTGTAGGGATTGTGTGATTCTAAGCAATATGTAGTGGTGCCTCAAAGTGAGCTTTTTCAAATAACCTGTTGGGAATTTCACTTCGGTACTATAATCATCTTCGAATATCTCCATTCAGTGTTCTTGCCAAGTATGTTACCAAGTGAATAATCGGAAAATCTAAAATCCTAAAAGCTGAAACGTCGAACAACAACTCAAATGTTCATTCAGTCAAAAGGAATAGTATTCGACTTTTATCAGAGATAATAGGTACTGCAGATGCTGGAGAATCCGAGATAACAAGGTGTGGAGCTGAATGAACACAGCAGGCCAAGCAACATCATAGGAGTAGGAAAGCTTGACGTTTTGGGCCGAGACCCTTCATCAGAAATGGGGGAGGGGAAGAGGGTTCTGAAATAAATAGGGACAGAGGGGGAGGCGGATAGAAGATGGATAGAGGAGAAGATAGGTGGAGAGGAGGCAGACAAGTCAAAGAGGCGGGGATGGAACCAGTAAAGGTGAGTGTAGGTGGGGGGGTAGGGAGGAGATAGGTCAGTCCAGGGAGGACGGACAGGTCAAGGGGGCGGGATGAGGTTAGTAGATAGGAGATGGGGGTGTGGCTTGAGGTGAGAGGAAGAACAGGTTAGGGAGGCGTGGACAAGCTGGGCTGGTTTTTGGTTGCGGTTGGGGGAGGAGAGATTTTGAAGCTTGTGAAATCCACATTGATACCATTGGGCTGCAGGGTTCCCAGGCTGAATATGATTCACTGTTCCTGCAGCCTTTGGGTGGCATCATTGTGGCATTGCAGGAGGCCAAGGATGGACATGTCGTCTGAGGAATGGAAGGGGGAGTTGAAATGGTTCGCGACTGGGAGGTGCAGTTGTTTGTTGCGAACTGAGCGCAGGTGTTCTGCAAAGCGGTCCCCTAGCCTCCGCTTGGTTTCCCCGGTGTAGAGGAGGCCACAACGGGTACAGCGGATGCAGTATACCACATTGGCAGATGTGCAGGTGAACATCTGCTTGATACGGAAAGTCTTCTTGGGGCCTGGGATTGGGGTGAGGGAGGAGGTGTGGGGGCAGGTGTAGCACTTCCTGCAGTTGCAGGGAAAAGTGCCGGGTGTGGTGGGGCTGGAGGGGAGTGTGGAGCGGACAAGGGAGTCACAGAGGGTGTGGTCCCTCCGGAAAGCAGACAAGGGTGGGGAGGGCAAAATGTCTTTGGTGGTGGGGTCGGATTGCAGATGGCGGAAGTGTCGGAGGATGATGCGTTGGATCCGGATGTTGGTGGGGTGGTACGTGAAGACGAGGGGTATTCTTTTTTGGTTGTTATTGCGAGGATGGGGTGTGAGGGATGAGTTGCAGGAAATGCGGGTGACACGGTTGAGGGCGTTCTCGACCACTGCAGGGGGGAGGTTGTGGTCCTTGAAGAATGAGGACATCTGAGATGTACGGGAGTGGAATGCCTCATCCTGGGAGCAGATGCGGTGGAGGCGAAGGAATTGGGAATAGGGGATGGCATTTTTGCAGGAAGGTGGGTGGGAGGAGGTGTATTCCAGGTAGCTGTGGGAGTCAGTGGGCTTGAAATGGACATCGGTTTCTAGGTGGTTACCCGAGATGGAGACAGAGAGGTCCAAGAAGGAGAGAGAAGTGTTAGAGATGGTCCAGGTGAACTTCAGGTTGGGGTGGAAGGTGTTGGTGAAGTGGATGAACTGTTCGAGCTCTTCATGGGAGCATACCGCATCCGCTGTACCTGTTGTGGCCTCCTCTACATCGGGGAAACCAAGCGGAGGCTTGGGGACCGCTTTGCAGAACACCTGCGCTCAGTTTGCAACAAACAACCGCACCTTGGCCTGCTGTGTTCATCCAGCTCCACACCTTGTTATCTCGGATTCGCCTTTTGCTTGGGAGCTGAGTATCTACCTAAATTGAATGATTTGGTCAAAGTCTTTCAGTGATCCATATGACCCGAAGTGATTTATTGAACAAATTAATCCACATCAGTTAAATAATTTATAGGTGTTTCTGATCTGGTAATAGGATGAATGTCATAAAAGTACTGAAAAAGGAATAATAGATGACAATTATGTATGAGTTCGCAATTTTTACACATTTTTTTCTTCACCCAGAGAAAAAAACAGAAGCAATGTTTTGTGAAATCATGTTTAAAGCAATCCAACACTTTAAGAACCGATTGATTCCAGTGCATCCTCGCTTCATAGCCCTGAAAAAATCCCAAACTAATAAAACAACTGTGTGAAGTAGCTTTTATCCCAGAATTTCAGAAAGCAATTCTCTTGCAGATAAATTGTGATTCAGTTTTACAATCACGTATTAATTGTTGTGCAACAGTGTACTCTATTTAACAGTCAATAATGTCCAACTGCTGAATGCCAGGCGGCCTAGCCAATTCTGATAAACAGCTTCATAATACAATGGTACATGCGTCGGATGCGTTTTTTGCTAAATTTGCAAATCCACATCAGATGACACTGCACAAACTGGGTTTTAGCTTCTCTATCTACTTCTGAAATATGGTAACTAAAAGCAGCAACGCATGCTTTTTAAGCTGTACCTCTCAGAAAAGTCAGAGTATCCAATATGATGATGCTAAGTGAACTTTCAAAACCCATTTTAAGTTTGAAATCTTCAAAATTGAACAGGGTTATTTTCTTTTATAAATTCATAATAAACTTAAGAACAAATGCAATTTTGACACCCTGTCCTGAACAAATCGTCCTGTAATGGAATCCCTTAATGCAAACTCCATTGTAAGTCCTGTAAGTGGAAGGATGTCCTAAAGGGCACATGACAAGCAGCCATGCGGTACAATATATAGCCCACAAGTGAGTTTAAGCTGATAATTCATGAGCAACAAAGTCATGCTTTCTGTTTCTACCACATGCTAAATAAGAATTAAAATGATGAAAATTAGATGTAAATTTTACTTTGCAATGGGAGCTAAATTGATGTGTTATTTGCAGATGGTTCTGATGGCATGCTTTTTTACAGCACCATCTGTTCTCAGTTGTGGCATCATTTCCATAAAATGAAAAAAAAATGTGTGAAATAAAATACAGTTCTCAATACATGAGTCCGCAGGGATGGTAAAAACCTGTCTACTATTGATGGCTAACTGGCACTAGCAGATACTCCTCATCTTAAACTGAAGCTTATTTTGCAACCTGAATGAGAATATGTCCAGGAATAGCTTGCACGTCAAGTACTGCAGTCACACTGCAGTGTGGTTTCTATCCTGTGCTGTTTTACTTTGGATTCCAAGAGACTGACATCCAACAACTGTCACCTAATGTTACTAAATCTAATCACTTAACCTTGTCAGCAATCTCTCATATGCATGAAAAGCTGTGCCTGTAGGAATAATTTTTACTTGGACTTGCCTGTCAGGAAAAGGAGATGATCACTTTAGGCACAAGTTTCATACCCATCCAAATTTATTTTCCTTTGACATCGATGGAAGTCGATCTGTACAGGTGATAGCTTAAACATGGCCTCATTGATGGTACAGGCATACAATAAAAAGGTGGAGCTGTACTGAACTCAATTCCTGACCTCATTCCAGTTTTATTCAAATTGGAAAAAGAGCTAACTTCAAGTGGTGAAGTCAGAGTGACTGGCCTTGATATCGAGGCATTGTCTGAGTAACGTTAGCATCAAGGACATCCCATTAGACCTGGCACAGACTAGTTACACACACCAGATGCTGCCCTGATTCCCCTTCCAAGGATTCGACATGCCTTCCTACACTTCACACCTAATCACCCTCGCAACCCCACTCCAGCTCCCACCTCTGCTGGATCTGTCCGAACCTCTGCCATCCACCACTTCCAATGCTACCAGAAATCCCCAGATCCAACATACACTCTCTCTGTGCCCAACACTCACCCTCCTTGAGCCCAACACTCACTCTCCCTGTGCCCAACACTCAGTCTCCCTGTACCCAACACTCACTTTCCCTGTACCCACCATTCACTCTCCCTGTGCCCAACACTCACTCTCCCTGTACTCACCACTCACTCTTCCTGTACCCAACACTCACTCTCCCTGTGCCCAACACTCACTCTCCCTGGGCCCAACACTCACTCTCCCTGTACCCAACACTAACTCTCCCTGTACCCCACACTCAGTCTCCCTGTGCCCAACACTCAGTCTCCCTGGGCCCAACACTCACTCTCACTGGGCCCAACACTCACTCTCCCTGTACCCAACACTCACTCTCCCTATACCCAACACTCACTTTCCGTGTACTCAACACTCACTTTCCGTGTACTCAACACTCACTTTCCGTGTACTCAACACTCACTTTCCCTGTGCCCAACACTCACTCTCCCTGTACCCAACACTCACTCTCCCTGTGCCCAATACTCACTCTCTCTGTACCCAACACTCACTCTCCCTGTGCCCAATACTCACTCTCCCTGTGCCCAACACTCAGTCTCCCTGTACCCAACGCTCACTTTCCCTGTGCCCAACACTCACTCTCCCTGTCTTACCTTTCTGTCACAGTTCTATGCTACAAAAGAACTGTACGAATGGAAGTGTAGTTCCACATTTCTGGAGGAGCTCTGATCAAATTCCCCTCTTAGAAATGCAGAACTCCCGTTGTAAAAAAAGGACGGGCGTGGCAATCTGTGTGAAATTGCACTCTTTGGAAAATCCAGCTCGATGCTTTGTGATAAAACAAACAAAGTAAAAAATTAAACTGTCCCATAAAGCAGGCTTTATGGGGTCCCTGTAACTTCAATATCTGATTTTCAACGGGAGATAAATCTATTTGCTGGAAGTAAACAAAAGGAAACTGGCCCCAGAGCTTGTTTAATTTCTACCTTAATATTGTAATTGTTTGAATATGTACATTGGATTTCTCAATATTAACATTAGTTCACTGTATCCACATGTAGCATAATTTTATGAATCTTTGTTCTGAGGTTTCCCCTTGAAAGGAAGGTAAGGACTGAGGAACAAAATCTCCTGTCTGTCAGGACTGCCAGTTTAAAAATGATGTGTATGAATGGCCCCAGTGTTTTGAATCAAAATTATGCAGTTGGTAGCTGCTCTGGGATTGTAAACCACAAAATGAAAAGTATGTCATTAATTAATCACTATTATCATGCATCCCTGCAACCTTTGCCTGCTTATGATTACAGTTAGTGCTAATGTCGCAAACCTTTACACATCAAAATGGGCAAATGGAGGTGTAGAATAGTTGAGCTGGGCTATTTCGTGCTTGTGTGTTATACTATATTGCAGAAGGGTGAGGAAGGCTCATCTCTGGCCTTCAGATTGACCAATTCACATGCTATTGCTATGGTACTTCTTGACAAAATGTAGTGCAATCTCATCTTGCCTCTGTGAATAAGGGATGTCATCTAATGTTCATAGATGCAAGATGCAAGGGAAGGGAGGGTTCAACATTCAGCCTTATACAACCAGGGTGTTCAGACAATAATTGTACCTGAATCTCAGTGAGGAACAGTGACTGAGACATCAGCAATTCAGTAAGGGCTCGTTCATTGAAGTTTACAGCTTACAAATGTGCACCCTGGCAGCAGGGTGAGGGCTGTATTGCCAATGACTGTGAAGTAGACCTTGGGTTTGAAGTTTTCTGTCTCTGTTTAATTTGAGGAAGGAGCTGAAGATGTTTGTAACATCTCACAGATTGCTATGCACTGTTGCGTATGGGAGGTCATGGTGTCTCTTTATTGCCAGGAAGCAAGAAACCAAAATGAGTGTGCAGCTACATGAGAATTGCAATCATGCTCACGGTACAGAGTGCCATTGACTATGCATAAATCACTCTATGTCACTTTGACAACATGATTGAAAGAAGTTACACTTTCTCAATATCCAGCTGGTATGTAACCAGGCTCAGTGCAGCATGCAAGTCAATGCTCTGGCAGCAGTCTCGATGGTCTTCATTCTGCAGTAGTCTGCTGTGCCATTTGCACTTGAGCCAATGGGCAAAGGAAAGGGTGGCTACCATGTGAGAAGCATTATCAGCTGATGCCACAGCTAATGACTCCAGCCTGCAACCCTTGCATATGTGGGCAGCATATATAACATGAAGGCTATTTTGCCATGCAAAATGTAACACAACAGTTGACTTGCAGGTTGAAACAGTACCTTGACCTTCAAGAACTTTGCAGTGTTTGGCAGAACAGGTGACAAACTTCATAATAGCCTATTACATACTTCATATTTTCAGCACCATGAAGCGACAGCCTTTTGCTAGAGATATTGTATGTGATAAAAGGTACAGGAGGTGAAAGAAGAGGTGACCTAGACAGTTGCTTTCCTGGTTGGCCTGTCCCTGAAGAATTGATCCAAATGTGATACCAATTAACACATTGATTCACCACCACCAACAATTCTACAACATGTCTCTTTTGTACTACTAATCACCATCTTCATAGGCGGATTGCTTGGAATTAAGGATGACTCATTTCCATTCTGGTTTGATGGACTTATCTTTAAACTCAATAGGTGAGCTCCAGATTCTGCTACATGTGAGACAGGTAGTGTTTGAAGAGTCAGGGAGATGTTGCTTTTGGAGCTTTGCATATTCTGTCCAAAGTCTTGACTTCACCTCAACATGTTCATGATAAAGTCTACCGTTGTGTTCAGTGACTCCGTGAGAACCTCCTTTTGATCAGTCACAAGCCAGACACTCCTATGACCTAATGGAGGTGCTTGATCACTTCAGGAATGTTTTCAGGTTGTCCTTATTGGGAATTTCGTGTTGTAATAGAGTTCTGAGTTAAGTGGTTACTTCGGGAGTCTGATAGTAGTTGCATGAATGATATGCCTGAGCCAATGGAACTATTTGAAGTGTTTAGTGCTGTGATGTTCGGCATGTTGCTTGAGAGGGAACAACCTTTCTTGCTACTGGATTTACAGAATCTAGCAACCATTGATGGTACCTCTCGAGTCAGGATGACTCTTGTAAGTTGCCCAAGTCTTCAGTGTATATCGGAGCACAGAAATTGTTGCTGCTTGGTAAACGATCACCTTAGCCTTGGGTTTGAGATCCTGATTTCCTCAAATTCTCTTTTCCTCAATCAGTAGAAGAGTGAGCTGGCAATTGGAGGTGATGAGGCATTTCAGTTTCTTCATCTATCTTTGACAAGAGGGAGGTCCCAAGAAAGAAAAAAAATGATACACATTTTTCAGATTCTCACCATGGAACTCAACTGGCTGGAGAAGGTAGTAAAGAACTGCCGATGCTGGAGTCTGAGATAACACAGTGTGGAGCTGGAGGAACACAGCAGGCCAGGCAGCATCAGAGGAGCAGGAACGCTGACATTTTGGGTCGGGACCCTTAATTCTGAAGAAGGGTCCTGACCTGAAACATCAGCTTTCCTGCTCCTCCGATGCTGCCTGGCCTGCTGTGTTCCTCCAGCTCCACACTGACTGGAGAAGAGTAGTGTGGGGTGTAGGGGGAGTGTT
The DNA here is from genome assembly GCA_024137785.1 of Ginglymostoma cirratum. Classification (NCBI taxonomy): domain Eukaryota; kingdom Metazoa; phylum Chordata; class Chondrichthyes; order Orectolobiformes; family Ginglymostomatidae; genus Ginglymostoma; species Ginglymostoma cirratum. The sequence continues at coordinate 10,180,626 of JAHRHZ010000024.1, forward strand.
TTGATGTGGGAGCTGGTTGTAAATACAAAAAAAGGCACTAACTGCTGTGCACAGACTTTATTCAATCTCATAAAGGCTTTGACTCTGTCAATCATAAATGGCCATGGAGTATGGTCCTCGAATTTGATTATTTTCACAATTGTCACCATTCTTGACCTCATGCGATCTGTAATCTTTAACGATGGGATCGTCACAAACTCTGTCTCAGTGAGGACTGGGGTCAAACAAAGTTCTTCATTGTGCCAACCCTTTTCTTCATTTGCTTTGCCATTTCACCTCATTTCCAGCAAATTACTCCTGTATATTGAGATACTCTACAGAACAGATGGAAACAGTTCAACAAGTGGCACCTTCAATCCAAAATCAAAATCAGTCCAACTTTAGTTGTTGAACTTCTGTGTGCTGATGATACTTACATGTGTATTCACTGAGAGCGCCTTGTCATTTTTTCACAGGCTTCTGGGAAGGAGTTGGCAATGGACTTTTCATTAACCAGCTAGAAAATCAGGACTTGAGTTTTACAAAGATAGAGGGGAATCTCAGCTTAGCCAAATTGGTGCAGGAACACCAATTCCAGATGTCCTACCATAAACATGGCAGCCATCTTTTTGTTTCTAATAATGGGCAAATGGGAAAGATGGGTTTTTCTTTGTAAAATCACAGCTCACAAAGGCAGCTACTCATACTAAAATGCAGCTGCCCTCAGTCAGATCCAGTTTCCACTAGTGAAAAATCCAATGCAAGACTTGTGTGTTTTAGGAGAAGGTATAAAGCTTCCACTGAACTTTGGAGAGGTAGTATACCCTTCTGGATAGGTGTAAGGGCACCTTTGTAAGAGATTGTTTGCCCTTTGTGATTGTTCAAAGTAGATAAGAATTTGCATAAAATCTGCATAAACTCATTGGAACTGTTGCGGCATCAAGGAAACGTAAGTCTTCAATTTATTTAAATCTCATGATTTAAAATACATGAACAAACTGTAACTTAAATAAAACTCGTACTTTTTTTTCACTTTGCCTGTTGACATAAAGGTGAAGAGTACCATTAGAAGATTAGTGCTCTATAACTGATTTCACAAATTATTACTGTTATTGTGGTGTGCTTGTCTTTTCAGTTTGATTGAATGTCAAGTCTTTGAAATGGTGTTAAGAAAATTCTTGTTTTCATAAGGGATTAGGTTGATGAAGACGGTTAAATGTAGCTTTGTTCATCAATGAATGCGATTTGAATAAATAATAATTTTATCTTGGAACTTTATTTGATCTCATGTCAGCATGGGTCCTGAGGTCAGCGCACACTGGGAGGTATGGCATGGAAGGTCTAAGAATGGTGGGTGAGTGAATGGGTTGGCATGAATTCATAGTGAGTTGGCATAGAGTCTATCAAGGACCATGGTTGTGGGTATTGGTTGGAATGACGTATGTAAAGAGAAATGAGGTTGGGCAGCACTAGAACCATATGGGTCAGGTTTATGCAGACCGAAATCTTACTTTTATCTTACTCTTACTCTTGACCCTTTAATGAACAATAAGTTTCTCACTATCTACTTCATACTTTTCAAATCTTCTTTCAAATCTCCTCTTCTCCTTCTCCTCTCAAGTCTGAATTTCTCCAACCTATCCACATAATTAAAGTTCCTTATCTCTGGAAATGTTCCCACAATCCTGCTTTGGCTCTCTCCAATGTATTTATATCTTCTGTAAAGTTGGTGCCTGGTACTGTACACAGTTCTGCAGTGGAGACCTAATGAGTGACATGTACAAGTTCAGCATCACACTTGTACTCTTGCCCTATTAATGAAGTCCAGGCTACTGCATTCTTTAATAACTGTTTGCCCTACCTGTCCTGTCTAATTTAATGACTTCTGTAATGTACACCCAGAACCCTCCACCCCTGCATCCCCTTTAATATTGTACCCCTTATTTCATATTAAGTTTCTATTTTCTTCCTATCAAAATAAACCACCTCACGTTTCTCTGCAATGAACTACATCTGGTACCTATCTTCCCACTCCACCAATTTATTAATATTCTTTTGTAGTTACATATTCAACTCCTCATGATTTGTGATGCTTTGAAGATTTGTATCGTGCACAAACTTTGAAATTGTCCCCGAAAGATTATGGCCAGTCCTTCCACAGTTACGTTTTTATATTTTTTAACACCATAATATGTGCATGTATCTATAATACTGACTCATTATAATACTGACTCATTATAATACTGACTCA
>JAHRHZ010000024.1:10182865-10195372 GCA_024137785.1 Ginglymostoma cirratum
TATAATACTGACTCATTATAATACTGACTCATTATAATACTGACTCATTATAATACTGACTCATTATAATACTGACTCATTATAATAATGACTCATTATAATACTGACTCATTATAATAATATACTAGCACTTTTGAAAGATTAGCCACAGAATCTCTTTTTAGAAATGTTTAAAATCTTCTTACTTGCCGGTATGGTTGGTAGTAGGCATTTGTGTGAAGGTCAAATGCAGACACACATCAACCCATATAACCTAACGGTTTGTGATTTGTAACCAGCAAAGAGCCACTGAATTGGACCATGTAAGATCCTTTCCAGGCATGATGCGGCCAGCTAATATTGGAAAATGGTGTCGTAAATATGCAGGCATATTTATGATGAGGATTAACGCAGTGACACTTTCTTGACCAACGTCCATAAGTTGAGCTGGCAAATTGTGATGCCAATGAGCTGGCATCAGTAACACCAGTCAAGTCTTGCTTTACCTGATTTGATTATCAATACTTGCTGCTTGTGGTGTAACATCACTGCCTTGCCTTATCACTGTATCAGGCAAGAAGCTGAGAAACTAGAACAGGAGAAAGAATTACAACAGGATGTGGAGGAATAATGAGAGGGAGGGAAGCTCCCAATATAAACATGCACTTTCTGCCCATGCTGTCCATGATGAATAATACTAATAACCTAAAGCATAGCTCCTCATTCACCAGTGCTCCCATATTTCCAATCTTTTCTCAGTGCTTTCTTTATCGCAATGTTTTCTGACTGGCAACACAAAATTTAAAAACACTCATAAAATGCACATTCCAATCCAATGTTTTGAAATCAATCATAGCATCATGCACATAAAAACTAATCAACCATGTGTATTCCTTTAGTTCCTATTTTCTGTGTACCTCTCCTTCTCCTGTTATTCCTAAGTGATGTTCCCCAGCTGCGGGAACATTGATGTTGGAAATCCAGTTGACGGTACCATGAACAATCTTAGAGAGGGACCTTGAGCGAATCTGGGTCTAGACAACCTCGCAACAGAACACATCATCTGGTCCTTAGGGATGCAGCAGTTTTCTTTCGCTGGATAACAGGTAACAGCAAGGGAACCATCACAGTGCAAGAGTGGGAGAATTAACTCGGTCATCCTGAGAGTGGACACCATGATCATGGTCCATGGAGTTACTCCCATTCTCCCAGGAGGATTCCTTAGAGATCCTGATGACTGAATGGGAAAGCAATTGATGGACTTCTGTGACAAGCTGGAATCCTTTTTGAGCTGTAGAATCCAGAGCCAGGATGACAAACGTCTGATATTATTTCATAGGATCCATACAGTGTGGAAGCAGGCCATTCGGCCCATCGAGTCCACACCGACTCTCTGAAGAGCATCCCACCCAAACACATCCTATCCCTGTAACTTACATTTCCCATGGCTTACCCACCTACCCTACACATCCCTGAACACTACGGGCAATTTAGCACGGCCAATCCACCGAACCTGCACATCTTTAGACTGTGGGAGGAAACCGGAGCATCCGGAGGAAACCCACGCAGACACAGGGAGAATGTGCAGACTCCAAATAGATAGTCACCTGAGGCTGAGAATTGATCCCAGGTCCCTGGCACTGTGAGGCAGCAGTGCTAACCACTAAGCCACCCAATATGCAAGGCAGCAGTCTTCACTGTGGCACTCATGCCTTTGTTTGAAGATATCAGTGCAGTCTTGGAAAGTGGAACAGGAGACGCCAGATATTGCACCACCGTGGATTCTGTAAGTAAGCTGATGGAGGTGAGCACCACTTCCATACTGGCATCCAATCTCTGCAAACAGTCTATCGGTTACAGTGTTTCTATCAGGCTTTCCATTGCACCAAGCATATGGCAGTGTGCACCCATCAGCTCCTTTTAAAACTAGGCTGATTGAAATCGTCATCTGACTCGGCAGCAGAACTACTAAGACAATAAGATGTAGGAGTAGAGTTAGGCCATTCGGCCCATGGAAGCTGCTTCACCATTCAATCATGACTAATGTGCTTCTCAATCCCATTCTCCTACCTTCTCCCCATAGTCTTTGATCCCCTTCCTAATCAAGAACCGATCTATTTCTGTCTTAAATACAGTCAGTGACTTGGCCTTCACAGCACTCAAAGGCAATGAGTTCTACAAATTAACTCTGGTTGAAGAAATTCTTCCTCATCTCAGTTCTAAAGGGTCTACCCTTCACTCTTAGGCTGTGCCCTTGGGTCCTAGTCTCTCCTGCTATTGGAAACCTCTTCTCCATGTCCAGTCTATCTAGGCCTCTCAGTATTCTGTAAGTTTCAGTGAGATACCCCTCATCCTTCTAAACTCCATCGAGTCCTCAACTGCTCAGGTCCCTTCACCTGCCAACAAGCCGATACCTGCACTCTTTGTTTTTCCCCTGTAGCTCCTGTACACTTGTGCCCAGTGTCACACCCTCTACAGATTCCTTCTCTGTTCTATCTGCAAAGATAGCCATAATGTCAGTCTCTGCGTGAGTCTAAGACTGAGAGTCATTATCTCTTCATCTTCTCCCTCTGTCTATGCTAAATGGAAAGTTTCAGTTTTGGATGTACAAACTGGAAAAAAGGATAAACATTAGGTCTTGGTGAGTCAAGGGGAGAAATAAGAAGTTGGTGCCTACAGCACCAGCAACTGGTGAGTCAGAAGAAATTGTAGGATTATGTATTGATGGAGTAGTGGGATAGGACATGAAGAATTGGTTACGCAGTAGCCCCATTGTGGATCCTTGCTGTCCTACTGGTGGCCATAGCCTCAGCAATGACCCTACTCTGATGGCCATTATTAACTCTTCAATGATGGTTGAAATATAAAGGTGTGTTTGCCCCCCAGTTACTTACTGCTGCTTCCAACAGTGCTCCCCCTCCTGAGGTGAGCAACACATCAGGGAGCATAAAAAACAAAAGAACTGCAGATGCTGTAAAACAGGAACAAAAACAAAGTTGCTGGAAAAGCTCAGCAGGTCTGGCAGCATTTGTGAAGGAAAAAACAGAGTTAACGTTTCAGGTCTGGTGACCCTTCCTCAGAACATCAGGGAGCATCCTTTATTTTTGTTGAAATGGCTATCATTGTTAAATAGCAGCTTCTAAGTGAGAACTGGGTGTGAAGCTTGAAGAAGTGTGTGAGAAGGTGGAATAAAGGGTTGCATGCTGATTGGTAGAGACTATCGGTCAGTGGATAATGAAGGTGCAGTGAATTAAGCAGTGCACAAGGATGAACTAACTTACTTGACAACTTGTGTCTGACCACTGAAGCTCTTCCTGCTCTACATCCATTTGCAATTCCTTTTATCCCAGATTCAATTTGCAGGGCCACAATGCATCACCTCCTACTCTTTCAGAGGCACATGCAACATTTTGCTAGGGCAAGCATCTGCCTGCCAGGTCCAGGGGTATCAGAGATAAAAGGTACTGCAGATGCTGAAGAATCCGAGATAACAAGGCGTGGGGCTGGATGAACACAGCAGGCCAAGCAGCATCATAGGAGCAGGATGGATGGTATAGAGGGAAATTACAAGAAGGATTGTGGGATACAGAGAGGCTGTAAGTGGCTGGGAGGAGATGGGAGCCACAGGGAGCCTCAGTGAGCTGGGTAGATGCAAAGAGGCAGGAGCTGAGAAGGCCCCAAAGAAGTGGCGAAAACAGGGAGGCTGCAAAGGTGGTATAAGGAAAGGAAGATCGGAAAGGATGGGGTAGAGTGAGAAATGCTGGAAAGAAGAGAGAGCTGTTTCCAATCTGTCAACAAAGGAACACTCCGTTAACTAGCAGCTCAGAAAACTTGACATCACTGAGATAATAAATTACTTATAAATGAATGCCACATCTGCAGCTTAAGGCTGCAAATGTTCAGAAGGTACATGGGAGAAAATGTCATGGCTCCTGTTGTGGTGAACACTTGATAAATTTACAATGTCAGTGGATAAATTTAAATCTGGAATTGAGATTTGAGATGTAGTAAAAAGGTAGTAACTGCCTGGTTAGAATGACCTATGAAGCACATCAGCTGTGATCTTACCAGTCTGCAGACAATGTGTTAAGGCTAATGGCCTTTTGTATATAGACGTTATGCGCCAATTATTTTGAAAAAAACATTCTTTTTGTAACTTATTTGTCATGTGCCAAATTAAAAGCTATGCTATCCAGGACATTAATGCTTTCCTTGCGTGTTCAGTAGAATTGATAATAAGTGAAGTTATTGATGAATTCTTTCAATTTTGCTCTTGCTTGAGCCCATTATAATATCAACTCATTTTTGTTTTATCCATTCAATGGATGTGGACATTGCTGGCTGGACCAGCATTTTATGCCCATCCCCACTTGCCTTTCAGCAGGTTCTGGGGTGCTGCTTTCTTGAACCGTTGCAGTCCATTTGTTGTACGTAGGTGCATTAGAGAGGGAGTTGCAGGGTTTTGCCCCAGTGGCACTGAAGGAATGGTGAGATATTTGCACGTCAGGATGGCTAGTGGTTTGGAGTGCAACAAACACGTGGTGGTGTATCCACTGCATTTTATATGGCGAGTCTAGTTTCTGCTCTATTGTAATCCCAAGGATATTGTTAGAAATACAGTAAAGAACATTAATATTTTATTGAATCGCCTAAGATAGGAGAGAGTTAAAAAGAAAGGACTTAAAAACCAAAAGGTAGTCATCAAGCGGAGCATTCAGAGAATAAAATGCTAGCCACTCGTGACATTTGCATAACTACGAATGTGTTTCGCCAGTGAACAGTATGAATAGTTCTGGCTGCATGTGGCAATAATTTTTTAAAAAGTGAGCAGCATGAATTTAACCTGATGACCCCATTGCAATGAACAGATGTAGAATAATCATGAAGCATGATCCTCATGCCCCTATTTTGAGGACAAAAGTCAATCAAAACCTTATGAAGCCTCTTTCTTTTGGTACTGCTGTTGATGTTTGGACTGTGCTCGGCACAGATTGTTTCAGATTCAGATGAAGCCAACTGTTCCAGTATTTGGGGTTAAGATATGAAAGTAAGTAGGCCGGCACTGTCTCTGCTATATGTGCTGCTATTGGAGTATGATTATAGTATTTCCAAATAAGGTGGGGTTTCAGTGTTAATGCAATTGGACTGTTTCTCTTAAACCATAATGCAATCTATTTCAGATGCATTAAGTGAACTGTTCGGACTGTGCTTTTTTTTTAACCGAAATTTTAACTGGTATGACATTACAGAGCTTTATAATATTAACAAGATTATTCATTGATCTTTCATTTTGTAACTTTTGAAAATTGATTCACTCAATTAAAAATGATACTTTGAGCTGAATTTCCAGTGCAATCAGGAACTGTATTCTTGCACCAATTCTGCTTTTCACCAGAATTTCCTGTCAATCTCATGACTACAAACGTGGGTATAATTGGGAAACATGTTATAAGGAGAGGTTGGATAGGTTGGGACTTTTTTAAGTGGAGTGTAGGAGGTTGAAGAGTGACCTTATCGAGGTTTATAAAATCATGAGGGGTATAGAAAAGGTGAATGGCGGGCGTTTTTTCCTCTAGGTTGGAGGTATTCAAGATTGCGGGCATATTTTTAAGGTGAGAGGAGAAAGATTTAAAAAAGATATGAGGGGCAATTTTTTTACACATTTGTGTGTGGAATGAACTTCCAGAGGAAGTGATGGATGCAGGTACAGTTACAATGTTTAAAAGACATTAAGATAAATATATGAATAAGAAATGTTTGGAGGGATATGGGCCAGGTGCTGGGAGGTAGGACTTGTTTAATTTGAAATTATGGTTGGCATTGACCGGTTGGTCCAAAGGTTCTGTTTCCAAGCTGTATGACTATCTGACTCTAAGTAAGTGTCTGAAAAAAACACAAAACTCTCATTATGGGTGCAATTTATTACCCACGAGGAGAATTTGTCGGATTGCCGCGTTTAGTTGTACAAGAACAATGGTGATGGTTGGCTTTGTCGCCTTCCTACCCCTGCCCTGATTAAATCTGTGATGGGAAGTTACCTGGGATGGATTTCTCACTCTGCTGCCAATTGAAACTCTTCACTGTTTAAGGGCTTCATCTCTCCCCAGCTGGTATCAACAAAGTGGCAAGCCATGTATAGAACATAGAACATAGAATAGTACAACACAGTATAGACCCTTCGGCCCACGATGTTGTGCCGACCTATTATCCTACTAAGATTAGCCTACCCTGCATAACCTACATTTTACTATCCTCCATGTGCCTTTCCAAGAGTCGCTTAAAAGTCTCCATGCAACGAGCCTAAATAGCAAACCCCGTTTCGGTTGCTTTTGGTTGCTGTATGCATTACAGAATCAATCATGACCAGCAAATTGTTGGGAGTAGATTGCTGCCACTCACCTTCCTTTCCTTATTGGATTTAAGGGCCTAATGATTCACAGTGATACAGGATGAAACACTAATGAGTCTTAATGAGAGGTGACACTTGTCTTACAAGATGTAACTTATTGCATGATAGCATTAAGTACAAATTAACTTGGCTGGTTAGACACAATCATTAAGTCTGTCAGGAGACAATGACATTATATCGGCCCCATCAGAATCTTTTTTTCCCTTTCCATCCAAGACTTTATGACATCATCAGATTGTGTGGAGCTTAAATCAGTCTCCCACATTAACCCTTTCACACCATTACCTTACACAACATCAAGCTTCCAAAGGATGTCCCTTGTTCTAAGGGTCTCACTACTTGATCGGGGCTGGGGGGGTTTAAAACAAGTAAGGAGAGGGGCCCATTGAGAGACAGCCCTTGCCCTTGTCGTCACCAGCCCTTACCCTCTTCTCCATGATAGCCCTCATACCATCACTCCTGTTGGTAAGGTGCATCACTGGCAGCAGCCACTACCTCCCAGTGGTGCTACTGAGCAATAAAAAAGTTTCTAGCCCCTAAGTGGCTCGCAGGTCGAGGCTGGCAGGACCTCTGCCCTGGAGGGTTTTTGAACGTGACGAATGCTTGACAGTGTCCAGTGAAATGCTTAATTGATACTTAATATCATCCCAAACAGAGGCTATGCTGTGCTCTTGCTGCATCTCCAGCATATGTGTGTGTGTGTGAGATCCTTGTGCCCTACATTGAATTCTGACCCATACATTCCTCCTTTTAGACATGAACTTAAAGTGTCGTGTGTCATTCATACATATTAGGACAAAGATATGCAATGAACTTTTCAACTTCTTCAACCTCTTGTGCTGATGTAAAATGTATTGAAAGATAGAAAATATACAGTTCAGCACATGGCGAAATTTATAGCTTTTCTAATGAGGGGTTGGTGGGGGTGGGAGTTACAGGATGACAGGCAGACAAGAGCTGCTTGCCAATATGCTGTTTGACCACCTTTAGTCTGCTCTCAAACCATTTTTGAGGTAGCTGGGCCATTCCAATTGTCACTTCCACCCACATTCATGCGCATTGCAGTGCATTGTAGTGATTGAAAATAGACAGAACCATTATTCACCTTCTCTGCTTGTAGATTTGTGACATCATATCAATCAGGTATTTTTTCATTATGGAAGCAGCTGATTAATGCAACTTTGGAGCCAGAGATGACATCCAATTACTCTGAATTCAGGCCAAACCTTTCTTTCATGTGCTGCTTGAATATGCACAATTGTTTGTGGACTCTGGAGGGGCTAATTCCTCCAAAGAAAGTCTTGTTCTAGGTCCAGACTAAAGAAGAAGAAGCTATGCATCAATCAGATATGTTATTTGTCAGCCTTTTGGTGAAAAGATCAGCACTGTACAATCATGCAATGTTTATTGTTTTGTGAAATGTGCATGTTAAATAATATTGATAGGTGCAATCGTAAATCCTTCACATTAACAGAGACCCTGGTTATCAACACATTGCATGGATCCATTTACATACTTGACCTGGGTGGTTGTAAAACTGCAAACCATTCTCTGTGAGAACAGTCAAACAAGCATACGATAGCTCACTCTCTGCCCTATAGTAATTATAATTGGCAGTTCTGTTTTCAAACCTGGATAAATTTAGCAAACAATGACATTTGTTTGCAATTTTCTTGCCCAACTTGTAATTCAGTTTGAATTCTCACAAAATTGCTACTTTTAAAGAATTGGTGAGCATTTTGAATCACACGCTGTATACTTCAGACCTTTCATTAGAACCACTGAAAGAAATGCATAATTTATGTCCTAAAAGAGTGACTTAAAAGGGCAAACCATACACTGTACCTCACAGCAAACCTCACAGACCAGCCGATAGAATGGAAAAGAACAAAATGGGAGCTAATGACCCCTCTCATACATCAATTGTCATAAACATATATTTAACGGAAGGAAAAATATATAGAGCAATCACTAATGCTAGAAACATACTGAAAATTGTCAAGTCCTCTGAAAGGGAAACGATGATTCAGCCAACACATTCCAATGGCGTGAAGATTTCTGATGTGTCACTGATTTTAATTCCCAGAAGTTTAGTGACAGTCCAGCCTTGTGTCACAATACAGTAAGTAAAAGTAAACAGTGTTGATGAGGGAGAAGAAGAAAGTGAGCTAATATGAAGAGCCATCATTAAGTTTCCATTTATTACAGCCTTATAGTATTACAGTAAAGCGTCCTGAAAGTTCGCGACTTGCATTCATATCCATTTTGGTCACTCGGGGTTTGTAACCTCAGTTTTTCACTCAGGTTTGAAGTTCATGTTACTCAGAGTGGATTTTCACAGATGGAAGTGGAAGGTGAGTAAGGATAGATGTAAACAACAGGAAATATAACATTTCTGACAATGCCAGGATATTTGTTTGTAGCTTTCTTTAACATATATTTAAATCTTAGATCATACTCCATTTACCATCCTAGATCATACTTTATTTCCAGAAATTCTTTTGCACCCATTCCACCTTCATCACAACAGAAGCATTAATTCCATAAACATTAATCCTAGTAGATGATGTAGTTTGGTGAATAATTTAGATTTGCCACCAGTTCTCCCCATTTTGCCGTTCTTCTCCTGGAAAAAAATCAGCGAAAGGGTAGTTCATATATTCTGCATTCAACATGTGCTGTGACCACTGGAGCAGAAAGACATTTTTAAAAAGGCTTTGGTTTTCAAGTTGGCAGCTCTGTGAAAGGATGACAGGATCACTGTATGTGGATGTAACCTCCCTTTTGTACTCACCTCTGGATCTGTGTTAGTGAGCACGGTGGGGTGGAGGGGGACGTGTAGCGGAGGTGCTATGGTGACTGCAAAAGGAATATATTTGTTCAGCACTCAGGTCTGGCAGCTGAAGTTGCAGGCAAGAAAACGTCAGGGGGATCTGAGCTGACAAATAAGCCAAAGCATTGACTTTTACAGTCGCATCTCAAACTGCAGAGAGTGGCATAACAATGAACGAGGGTAAGAGAAAAGATCTGCAGTACCTTTTATCTCTGAGAGAAAAGATTGCTGGCCAGCATGATTGCTACCGGTCTCTCACTGTTTGCAAGGATTCTCCATTTTGTTTTCTGATGAAACTGATGACACGCTGAATTCAGCGCAAATCAAATTTGCACAGCTTAGTAATTTCTTTCGGTGCGGGAAGATGGAATTCTGCAGAATGTTACCGATAATTATGACAGTGCAATTCTAAAAATATCACACATAACCCCCAAAAAGTTTCTAACATTCGACTTGTGAAGAGAAGCTAACCCTCTTTGATAGTACTTTTAAATATTTTGAAACTTCTGTGTTTGTATGATGTAAGCAAATGTTTTTTTTTCTCTTACATTGTGTCCGAGAAACAAGTTGTTACACTTTTGATGTATTTTTTAACATTCTGTTCAGTAGAATGTAAATGTAACAATGTTTTTCCTAAATCTAAATCAGGACCTTTTTTACAGCTGGTTCTGTACAGTAAATATTGAAAGATACACCATTCTTCTATGTTTGCCTATTTTATTGAAAACTGTAAGAACACTGTCTAACCGAAGAATAATAGAGGCCTCAGAAAACCGTCCAGGGCAACATTACTGTTTAACTATGTTAAACAGAAATGGCATGACATCAGAAAGCCTTTATAGCACAATGGCAGTGTGAAAATCTGCTGATAGACCAGTGAACAAAAGACAAGGAAAAGAAATCTCATTTAGTTAAAACCATGGCAGACTTAACCGATGTCTGTCAAGTGTGGAGCTCCTGTAATAGAGATATTTGTAACATGGAGACCTGAGGTAACCCTAACAGTGCCACTGCAATGCTAAAATCTGACAAGGGAAGGAAACACCTCGACTGTGTTTCAAGACTTGGCACTCATAAAAGTGACCAGTTCATGTTGGTGCATGGTGAAGGGACAATAATACCCATTTACCCTTATGCCACTGCAATGGGCCTTAAATTTATGGCTTGGCTTAGTTTGAAACCAATATTGAATTTCAGGAGTGGATATGCTCAGTGTGGATTTTCTAAGGATTGGAAAAGCACAATGAGCATTTTTCTCTTCTTTATTTGTTCATGGGATGTGGTCGTCACTGGCTACGCTGCACTTATTGCCCAGAGGGCAGTTCAGAATCAACCGCATTGCTGTGGGTCTGGAGTCACATGTAGGCCAGACCAGGTAAGGATGGCAGTTTCTTTCCCTAAAGGACATTAGTGAACCAGAGGGGTTTTTCCCCAACAATCAATTCACAGTTATCATTAGATTCTTAATTCCAGATATTTATTGAATTCAAATTCCACTATCTGCCATGGCGGGATTCGAACCCAGGTCCCCAGAACATCGTCTGGGTCTCTGGATTAACCGTCCAGTGATAATACCACTAGGCCATCACCTCCCTTGGCAAAGGCCCATTTAACTTGTGGTTAAGCAAGTATCAATTACCTCTGTAGTGTAGGGGATGAATTTCCTCCGAATTTCTTCCTGCCTTTTCTCTGCAACTTCAGCAGAAACTCCACCTGCCCATTTGAACCAGTGTTCTGCTGTTTTGGTGTCAAAGGTAGGTTGACAGTGGGGAAAAAGCCGAGGAAATTCTCCTTCACCCTGTCCGTCCAGATGTTTTTCACAATTCTACAGTCGGTGAACACCCAGAGCCTGCTACCATTGTATCGTTGAAGAAGTGTTGAGATTAATATATGCTATAAATGTAGCACAGGGATGTATAATATTCCTTAAAACACTTGACAGTCAGCACAGTGGTACTTGAGAGTGGATTTGAGTCTAATCCTGCAATGGGGCTTATCTGATCTTTGCCAGTGAGATCTTAGAAAGGAGTTTGAATGTTTCTGAATTCAATTAGTGTGTGGAGTTAGGAAGATAGATATTGCAATGAACATTCAATATTAAAATAATGAACCAGTGTTAAATTATTTTACGAAACAATGTTAGATTTAAAATAAACTCTTGCAGGACAGACAGTGGTGCTGCTTGTCTTGCCTTGAGTTCATTTACTATTGGCTACAAACTTAGTACCATTGCCATCCTTAATCCTGAGGGAAACTGTGATTCATTTTACTCCCCTAGCTGAAGAAGACTGCAAGAAGGAAACTGTTCATATGGTAGGATTAACAAGAGACAATGTGGTTTTAATTTCTTTTATAAAAATAATGACTTCATCCTAATTGCATGTGCATTTCTGTAAAAAATTCAGATTGGCACAGCAATTAACAGTTACTAAATCACCCACTAAGCCAAATGGAAAACAATAGGCTTAAAGTGTGTTATACAATTAAGAGTTTCCAATGACATCCTAAAGAGCAAAAGAAACATTAAGGCTGTACAATGTGCAGCATCCGCTACACTCTACCCATCTAACAACGACAGATATCCAACAACGACAAGTCAAAATACAGAAGGGAGATGGAGGGCTTGGTGACATGGTGCAATGAAAACAATCTGTCTCTCAACGTTGGCAAAACTAAAGAACTGATCATTGACTTCAGAAAGAAAGGAGGAGAACATGCCCCCATCTATATCAGCAGAACTGAGGTTGAGGGAGTGAAGAGAGTGACGATTACCAATGACCTGTCCTGGACTTCCCACGTAAATGCGACAGTTAAGAAGGCACAACAACGCCTCTTCTTCCTCAGGCAGCTAAGGAAATTTGGCATGTCCATAAGGTCCCTCATCAACTTCTACAGGTGCACCATTGAAATCATACTGTCTGGATGCCTAAAGGCCTGGTATGGCAACTGCTCTGCCCAGGACCATAAGAAACTACAGAACGTGGTGTGCACAGCCCAGATCATCACAGAATCCAACCTTCCATCCATGGACAACAAGCATGGGGCTGGATGAACACAGCAGGTCAAGCAGCATCACAGGAGCAGGAAAATTTGACGTTTCGGGCCTAAACCCTTCATCAGAAATGGGGGAGGGGAAGAGGGTTCTGAAATAAATAGGGAGAGAGGGGGAGGCGGATAGAGGATGGATAGAGGAGAGGATAGGTGGAGAGGAGGCAGACAAGTCGAAGAGGCGGGGATGGAGCCAGTAAAGGTGAGTGTAGGTAGGGGGGTAGGGAGGAGATAGGTC
>JAHRHZ010000024.1:10220372-10235182 GCA_024137785.1 Ginglymostoma cirratum
ACCTTGTTATCTCAGATTCTCCAGCATCTGCAGTTCCTACTATCTCTGGAAGAGGTATATGTTTGTACCATCTGCTTCTGAGTCAATAGAGATTGTGGGATCAGAGGGAGTAGAGAGTAGTAGGACTAGGTATGTGGATTCCAACAGTTTCAATGAATTGAGCCCCTTCGCTGACTATGGGCTCAGCAGTCCTTCTTCCCTGAATGAATAGCACTGTCTCCTCACTACGGCTTAGAACATGTCGACATACATCATCCCTTCTGGGTAGTTTCTGCTGCTTCAGAATATCTCACCAAAGAGAGAGAGATGTCTGTTGATGCTTGTGTGGAACATGGTTTGGGTCATACATCTGTCACAATTGAATAGTGACCAATATGTGACCATTGCTAAATTTAAAAGAATGAATGAAATATATGCATGTTACATTGCCGTCCTGATTGGTAAGTGAGTGATGTAGGTGTGGTGAATTGAGCATTGGCTTAGGCTCGTGGTGCAGTTGATAAAACAGAGTATTAGAAGATGGGGAGGTGATAGCCTTGTGGCATTATCACTGGACTGTTAATCCAGAGACCCAGACAGTGTTCTGGGAACCTGAGTTTTAATCCTGCCAAGATAGATACAGAACTTGAATGGAATAAAAAAGAAATACTGGAATTAAGCGTCTAATGATGAATCCAATGCCAATTGTTAGAAAAACCCATCTGGTTCATTAATGTCTCTTAGGGAAGGAAATTTGCCATCCGAACCTGGTCTGACCTACATATGGCTCCAGACATACATCAATTTTTTCACTCTTAACTGCCCTTTAGGCAATTAGGGATGGGCAATAAATGGTAGCCTAGCCAGCGACGCCCACATCCCATGAATGATTTTTTTAAAAAATCACTAAAAATTAACAATATGAGAAAAGTCATTGAACATCTTCCTGGACTACACCTGTGTTCTAGGAGCTGTTGTTCATGGCTATCTCCTGCTACTGCCCACCATTTTCTAATGACTCTGCCTGTGTTACATGTCTCCTCTGTGCCCTCAAATACGTAGCATGACCCCTCATGCTTTCATGGGTTAGTGCTTTGGAAATCAAGCCCCACTATTCCTGTAGTTGACACAAAAGTTAAAGATTTTTTTAAAAGAAATATGCAGAATCCCAAGTTACCAACTATTCAGTCCTAGGTTGATAGAAAGCATTGACTAAGTCTCTGTACTTAACAAGACATTACTATTTATTACAAGTCATTAGATTCTAGTTACAATTAATCTAAATTAAGTAAACTCTACAAATTAAAATGATAAACCCCTTATAAATTCCCCTTTAGAGACGCACGCACACATACAGATAAACATAAACCGAAAAAAGAAACACACCGGCAGAGGGAAACTGGGAAATAAACAATTCAATAGTCTTTGTTCACAAGGTCTATTGGGTTGGTTCTTGCTGATCTGATGGTTTCTTCTTGACTTTTCTTGTTCCAAATGCTTCCACTAGTTTTCAAGAGGTTCAGGGGTGGCTGTTTCACTTGTAAAAGATCTTTGACTTATCCAATTCAAAGCCACAACTTGGAGAATCTGCTGAAGGCCAGATGAGCTTGGTTTCTTCTGGTTTCAAGTGGCTTACTGAAGAGAATTGAAAGAATTTTCTGGCTGCTGCAAACCTGTTTGATTCTCTTAGTCTGACAGAGCTTCTCTGTCTGTCTTACTTACAGTCCAAGCGCTTCAGCTAACAGACAACCAATCACCTTGTTGTTAGAAGGTAGCGGACATTTGTCATTGATAATTGGCCTCCAGTTCACAGACCAATCAACTTCACATACAAACATCCCCTCAGCTCCAGTTCATCTGCACATTGCTGGAAACAACAGCTACACAAACAGAAAATAGGAATCAATTTCATTGCTTTCAAAATACGCAGCTATCCTGGTAAATCCCTGATTTACAACAGTTCTTTCTTTCTTCAGTCCACAATTTGAGACATCACAACTATAAAAAGGAACAGTTCCTCCTACCTAGTATGGACTAGCTATGCAGCCAATTAGCCACAGGCAGGTTTTGAAATGCTTATTTTTTTAAAAAAAACAGACATTGAGAAACCTCTGTGAAAAACATGCCCTTCTTCCATTTTCATAAACCTGTCAATCAAACACAGACATCGTACAAAACAGAGGGGCTCCACAAAATATGGCTTAAAAAGGATCCTGACCTTTCAGTTGCTTACCATTTTAAGAAATGACTGCGCTCCCATTTTAACGTTTCTATCCTGGACCTGCTAAGGTGTCCAAGTGAAGCTCAACACAAGCTGGAAGAACAGTGTGTCATTTTCTGCTTATACATTTGACAGCATCTGGGACCAAACATGGAGTTCATCAACTTCACAGCATGATTTCTGCCCATCATTGCAATTACTATGGCTGGTTGTGTTTTCTTTTGTCAAGTTAGCAGCAGAGTGGACCCATCTCTTTTTCATGCCTGCCTTTGACACACAATTTACATCTTCATTTCTTTTTTACCAACATCAGATAACCCTTTATCTTTTTTTTTGCTGGGCACTGTCACTACCTGTTCCACTCACTCCTCTGTCATCAGCATAAAGACCTTCATTTCTCATCCCCGTTCAGCTGTGAAGAGCAGCTGTATCAGAGTTGAAACATTAACTCTGCTGTCCCGTCCACAGATGCCGTCAGAATTATTGAGTGTTTCTCACACTTTGTATTTCTATTTCAGATTTCTAGCACCTACAATAATTTGCTTTTATATGAGTCTCCACAGATTAAATGACTTCAGGAGCATATCTCATTTCTGTCTCACAAGGGCTAATTGTAACGCATGCTGCCATACCCTGGTTGCCAGATCTCTTAATTCCTGCTCAAGCAAATATTTTCAGACCACCACCCCAGCTGCTTCTCTGAGTGCTTCACAGATGCAAACATTTTGGAAGAAGCTCCAAACAAGCTCCACCGCTTGCTGTCACAGCTCCTTCCCTGCCTGAGTGATCAATCTCCAAACTCCTCTCGCCTGTACGTGCGTTCAGTCGCTTTCAAGAGATCTTTCGGTTGTGTGTTTCCAGAACTCAGTTCCAGCCTGGTTCAACCTTACTGTGTCTTTTCGGGCTTTAAAGTGGAAAGAACCAGATATGGCGAGATGAAATATTCTAATATTCTGATAATAATCACTCTGATATATTCTAATTCTGGTGAAGGTCAGTGGACAATCATTCTCGTTAGCGAGCGGTTGCAACAATGATGGCTGACTCAGTTCTGAGGCTGGCTGTCCGGATTATGTCTGCTCAATCACCTTCAATGGACCATGAAATCAGACAGTTACAATCCTGACAAACAATCTAAATGTAAAATATGTAATCCTTTTATTTCATTGCAACCAATGGACAAAATAAACAATAAAACTGACTACGATACGATTGAACACCTGCCAATGTAAAATTGGTTTAAAAATACACAACTCCCTCTGTGAATGTATTAATTCAGTGGGCTCAGGATGTTGGAACTAAGATAGCTTCAAGTACCATCTAATTCTGTTGGAGATTGCTAGCTTCTAATTGTAATTAGTCAATGAAAGCTTTGAATTAGGGAATACAGTTGTAATTGAAACTGTAATTAGCTCTGTACTTTAAAGATGTGGGGCTATGGTTTGGAACCAAGATACATCAAAATAGAGACCCTTGTCTGTGTTTGGTGTATGACCTTAAACCTTTTCACCTCATACAATTCAATAAATAATATCCCTGTAAAAGCCACAAGGAATGGTCTAACATTCTTTACACTGTTGATTCTAAAGTGGTACTAAATAACAGCATTGCACTTGAACAGTAAATATTAGTGATCTTTACATGCAGATTTATACTCAGCTGTTAGTGTCATGGGAATTTCATTGCACAATGTTCAGCTGTGAACCTTAATATGGGAAAGTTGCACTCTCTTCAATAAAATTTCATAACGTTAACATAAATCCTTCCTGATGAGGGTAACTTGCTCAGAGAACATCACAAGCACAGTTGAGCACAGACAAATCTCACAATACCAATGAGATCGCAATGAATTGTTGAACTGAGTTGTATATCAGTTCAACATTTTCACTAAAATCAGGGAGTATTCGTGATGAAGGGTCTAGGCCCAAAACGTCAAGCTTTCCTGCTCCTATGATGCTGCTTGGCCTGCTGTGTTCATCCAGCTTCACACCTTGTTATCAGGGAGTATTCTATTTGTTAATGCTTTAAACTCCTTTCATTAACCTGGAATGACCAGTTTCTTTCTCTAACACAGAAGGTTTATGACTGGTGACATTTTATTAACTTTCTCAAGAAGTGAAAGATTTGAAAAAATATAGAAGGGCAGAAAGGATAATCATAAAATGTAATATTAATCACAAAGTAATATATACAGTGTTAAATTACACAAACTAAAGCTTGCATGATAATATTTGATTATTTCAAATCAAAACACAAAGCATTATGTTCACTACAACTCAGAATGCTTATTGTCAATTCATTCATATATGGAATACGCTCTGAACTCAACTGAAGCTCTGTTAGCAAATGCCTGATCAGCTACTGAACAGCACAGTCTGGCAACCTTGCAATTTCAGCCTTGGTCAGTGCTGAGTTTGCTGATCTCCACTAATCATGTTTAAAGAGAGGGTGATGGAAGTACGTGAGGCAACATTCTGCTCGGCCCAACCATCTTCAGTTGCTTCATTGATGACCTTCCCTCCATTAAAAAGTCAGAGGTGGGGATATTTGCTGATGATTACATCATGTTCAGCACCATTCAGGACTCCTCAGATACTGAAGCAGTCTGTGTTCAAATGCAACAAGATCTGGACAATATCCAGGCTTGGGCTGACAAGTGGCAAGTGACTTTCGTGCCACACAAATGCCATGCTGTGACCATCACCCGTAATAGATGATCTAACCAACTCCCTTTGGCATTCGATAGTGTTACCATCACTGAATCCCCCACTATCAACATCCTGGGGCTTATCATTGACCAGGAACTCAACTGGACTCATCACATAAACACAGTAGCTACAAGAGCAGGTCAGAAGCTAGGAATACTGTGGCGAGCAACTCACCTCCTGACTGCTCAAAGCCTGTCCACCATCTACAAGGCACAGTCAGGACTGTGATGGAATACTCCCTACTTGCCTGGATGAGTATAACACTCAAGAAGTTTGACATCATCCAAGACAAAGCCGCCTGCTTGACATTCACAAGCATCCACTCCCTCCACCACCAGTGCTCAGTAGCAGCAGTGTGTACTATCTACAAGATGCACTGCAGAAATTCACCAAAGATCCTCAGACAGCACCTTTCAAACTCATGACCACTTTCATGTAGAAGGACAAGGGCAGTAGATATATGGGAACACCAGCACCTTGAAATTCCCCTCCAAGCCACTCACTATCCTGACTTGGAAATATATCACTGTTTCTTCACTGTCACTGCGTCAAAATTATGGAATTCCCTCCCTAAGGGCATTGTGGGTCAACTCACAGCAGGTGGACTGCAGTGGTTCAAGAAGGCAACTCACCATCACCTTCTCAAGGGCAACTAGGGATGGGGAAGAAATGCTGGCCAGCCAGTGAAGCCCACATCCCATAAATGAATAAACAAAAATTTCATAAGGATTGAAGTTGTGTGAATGCATTAAGCTTGAATTTCAATATAGATGTAGAGGTATGAAGAAAGCAAATAATTTGTGAGCAATAAACTGTCAAAATAATAATTTTCTTTCTTTAATATTAACAAGTGATAAAGAATACTAATAATATTGCTGAGAGGTAGAGAGAATTAATAAAGCATTTTTACTTGGGAAAGAAGAGCTAGAGAGAACTGACTAGGAACTCAGTTTTGGCAAGCAGGAAAGAGAAAATGTTGGGGAGATGAGGAACTAACTCTAGCACTGTTTGCCACTGGTAGCACAGTCAGCAAGCTGGCCTGCCAAAAAAATTGGAATACAGCAGTGAACTTTAGCAGTTGGTGCCTTCAGTCTGTGTTTCTTTCTCTCCCGGTCTAATGTGTTATTAGGTTTGTGGGGAGAGGCATGTGCGCATGTGTGCAGCCTTGGGGTTCATACGATCTTCCATTCCCCCCATCTTGCTCCCTATTTCTCTCTTTTTCCCCCTCCTGTCTTTCTTTCACTCTTTCTTCTCCTACTGTCTCTCATTTTCGTCTCCTCCTCTTTCTAAAACACTTTCTCCTGCTCTTATCTCCCTCACTAATTTTCTCACCACCCCCTCTCTCACTCCCTGACCATTCCTGGGCCTGGGGATTCACTCAGCCCTCTCGGCTGGAGCCAGCACCTACTTAGAGGGTTGGGGACCATGTGTCCCTACACTGCTTTAGCCAGCAACATGGATGTTTCCCCCACGTCCTCACTCAACAGGTAGCACAGAGTCTCTTGTGAAGTGTCTTCCTCAAATTTCTCCTCACCATTCCTGTATTCAGGCCTCAGGCTGAATGGAACTGCTCACATTCGCACTGCTTTCTGTTCCAATCACAGAATGTTTCTCTGCCGCATTTGTTATTGATAGAGCTATAATCCTATCAGCAGAGGCAAAGAAATGGCTTATCATCGGATGACCAATTTCTTATAGAATCTCTCACTTCTACTTTCTTGTAGTTTGGACATTGGCTGCATGAGCTGGATAGTGACTCACAGTGGATCGGGTTCTGGCCTATAGACCAGACAGTGGCTAATCTGATACTTAAAGAGTGCACGGAAGTTTGAGTTAGATTCAGATGGAACTTCTGTGGTCTGTCAGCCTACCAGTACTCAACACCTCAGGCACAGTCAGTGATAGTAGTCATTGAGTGGAACTTACTAGTGATCAAACAATATTTCAGCTAGAACCACCACACTGAGATACATTGAGATTCACAGAAAATAAAAGTGCATTCATTTGGGATTGGTGTTCACAGATTGCACAGCAGCACATTGTAACCAGACAGATTATTTACAATAATCAACTATTTCAGTTACTTGTCCTGCAGGCTCTTGCTGGGATACAGCTCCTTTGACAATTGACAACCCCTTGGTACACTGCACAGATGCCATTTGTTCACATTTGCCCTAATCAGCTGGATAGTCAGTCATGGGAGAGGGAGACCACAGCTTTCTGTCTGTTGTCACAACTCACTGCAGTAGCAAGTTAGAAATCACAGAAGTTAAAGATTTTCCAAAATGTACACAGAATTCCTCAATGTCTTTTAGAGCAACTTGACAGAAAGCATGGACCAGGTTAACAACATCTATTCTCAATTACAAGTAATTAGACTCTAGCTACAGCTAGTCTAGAAACAGTTATGAGCCACTGGTATATAACTGTACTGATTAAAACTCTAATCTCCTTATAATTCCCTTTACACAGACAGGAAAAGAACATGTGGGTTATGGACAGAGGAAAAAGAAACTGAGAAAGCATATCAGTGATTCCTTGTTCCCAAGGATTGCTGAGATGATACCAATGACTCTTGTGCTGGTCAGAATGCTGCTCCTCAGCCTTCCTTCACAAGATCTTCCATTGGTTTGCAAGAGGCACAGAGTGTTTGGTTTACTGATAAAAGATGTCTAGCTCATTACTTAAATGTCACAGCTTACAACAACTGCCGATGGAAAAGATAAACTGCTTTTCCGAAATGTTAAAGCATTTTCTGCAGAGAATAAAGAGCAAACTCCTTGGCTGGTGGTGGTCCGAAGGCATCTTTCTAGCTTGTTCATAGCCCCAAGCTGTTTAGCTACCTGAAAAAGAATTGCATAGTTGTTGATGAGCAGTACGCTTTTGTCATCAATAGCTTGTCACTAGTCATAGAATCATGCAGCACAGAAACAGCCCCTTTGATCCACACAGTCCATGCTGACCATAGTCCCAAACTAAACTAGTCCCAACTGCCTGCATTTAGCCCACAATCCTCCAAACATTTCTCATTCATGCACTTATCAAGTATCTGTTCAACGCTGTAACTGTACCTGCATTCATTACTTCCTCTGGAAGTTCATTCCACACAGAACCGCACTCTGTTTAAAAAAAAAAACGCCCATCGTGTCTTTTTTAAATCTTTCTTCTCTCACATTAAAAATATGCCCCCAACCTGAGGGAAAAGATACCTGCCATTCACTTTATCCCTACTCCTCATGATTTTTTTAAACCTCTGTAAGGTAACCCCTCATCCTCCTAAGCTCCAGTGAAAAAAGTCCCAGCCTATCCAACCTTTCCTTATAACTCAAACGCTCCATTTCTGACAACAGCCTGGTAAATCTGTTCTGAATCCTCTCCAGCTTGATAATATCCTTCCAATTATAGGCCATGAACAAATCTGCTACTTGTTGCCATCCAAAGCTCTGTTTGTGAAAAAAAAAACCCTTCAGCTCTAGCTCATGTACAAACTGCACTTCAGGTTTTGGTTCATAAGTAACTGTATATATGATACCGCAATGAGTATCAGATTATTTACTTGCAAGCATGCAATACTCCTCCTGCCATCCTGTTGTTTTTTTTTAAAATTCCCTTTTCTCATTTCAGCCCACAATGCAGAGAAATGAAAATCAGTTTTTTAC
This sequence comes from Ginglymostoma cirratum, assembly GCA_024137785.1. NCBI lineage: Eukaryota > Metazoa > Chordata > Chondrichthyes > Orectolobiformes > Ginglymostomatidae > Ginglymostoma > Ginglymostoma cirratum. The sequence continues at coordinate 10,228,940 of JAHRHZ010000024.1, forward strand.
ACTGTCATCACCAGGTATTTATTTTCAGTAGAAGTCACAAGACAGTGAAAAGGAGTGAGTCACTGGCTAATTTCTTAGCCTCATATAAATGTTGAAGCTATTCCCAAAACTAAGTCAAAACCTTATTGTTCATACCGCTTAGTACAGCACAAAGTATATTCTTAAACTGAACCAACAGCTTGTGCAAGATTGACCTAGTTTGCTTCCTGTAGCTGAAATTGAAGGGGCGAAAAGTATGTGCCGTAGAAAGTTGCAGTTTCCTAGCTGAATTCAGTCTATTTGAAAGGAATGAAGAAAAAGTATTTTTGGATCAATGTTATTTTGTGAAGTAGTTTGCATTAAGCAACCTTTTGTAAAAAAAAACTTGTGGGATATGGGCATTGCTGGTTGGCCAAAATTTATTTCCTGTCCCTAGCTGCCCTTGAGAAGGCGATGTTGATGTATTTGAAATAATTCCACAGAAGCCGATCTTCCATCACCAAGTCATCCTTTATGTACACATGCATAAAACTTGACGCTGGTCAGGTTCCTTGGAAGCAACTCTGAAAGTGAACAGAACCTTTGACACGCCCAATTACATCTGTCAGCCAGGACTCCCCGATTGGACCAGATTAACAGCCCCAGTCAGGGAACTCATATTCTATGAGGTCCGCCTGTGACCTGGTTACAATCACTGCAGTATTCAAAGAGGTTTGTAATAAAAATAAATTTTCACGTTTGAGACCGAACATGTAAACTTTTTGATTGAGCACAATGAACCAAAGACATTTTTCATGTAAAGATGGATTTTTTACATTGGGATGAGCTTTGCATTTAATAGGGTAAGGGTTACAAGCTACAGTGAGGGGACATTTTAGTTCAAATTTTGATGTTTATGTGATGACCAATGTTGTGAGAATTCTGATGCTGTACCCAAACTATGCTACCTCTTTAACTAGAAAGAATTGCTGCAATGTGATTTTTATGGTTTGGAATATGTTTACAATCTTTGTCTATGTGGTAAAGCTGCAGATTATTTTCATTCTGTTCAGCACACAGAGCAGCGTATCAATGATCCTCTGATTTAATATACTGTTTATCTGAAGAGTTGAAGATGCCAAATTGAAAACCAAGCAAAGTCAAATTTAGAGTTCTTTTATTCTCGACGCTGGGTCAATAATGTGCTTTTTATTACTTTTGTTTTCATAGCACCTTCACCAATTACCGTTGCGAAAAAGAAAATGGTCACAAAAAATAGCATCTCCTTGTCCTGGCAGGAACCAAATCGACCAAATGGCATCATACTGGAGTATGAGATCAAGTATTTTGAAAAGGTATGAGCAAACTGGTCAAAAAAGAAACTGTGCTCATTGTTTCTGCTTATGCCTGTGTATTTTCCTCTTCCGTGATAAATACTGGTATAGATTTTTTGACAAACACTGTTGTTGGTCTAGCAATTGATAATCACTGATGTTGGGTCAATGATTTATAACCACTGTCACTGAATTGTTGGTTCACAAGCATGGTTATAAATAAATTGGTTTATAAGAAATTGACGTAAATTCTGATACCAATAATGTCATACGTGCAGAACAATTGGAATGGATTTTTAAAAAAAATTTCTTAGTGGTTAAAAATGTCCCGGCAAAAGGCATAAAATGTGGCACTTAACTAGATGAGTACAGCTGGTACCTTCATAGTATTCACTACTACCAGTATGTGGTATAGGGTAAGGGGTGTTTGAGGTAGTTCACTGTTAATAATCCTGCTTTGACATTGCTTTGCTTTGGGCTTAACCAGTGATCAGATGGAGGATACACCATTCATAGACTATTTACTGAAGAGTCATTGTTCATAGATAATAAGGTTTATTGCATGACAGCATTAACTATAAATACATTTGATCAGGTATAATTACTAGAATTTTAGAGAGCAGGTACATTTTTTTCTGCTCCTTCCAAATACCAGTGTAGAACTCCTTGCCTTCACCTGCCGATCATTTTGTGGCTTCAGTAAAATGGTGCAGCCAGTCCCACGAACATTGACCCCTTCAGAACCACCATCATAGTACACAATAGCAATGTAAATATACATTATAGAGTTTCTACCATTTCTGGCTTGTTTTATGAAGAGAGAGTAAAAACTCTTGCCCAACTCTCAATAGAGCAATGTCAGAAAATGCTTAAGTTTCTGCTATACGAAAAGAAAATTGTGAACGTGAGCAATAATTCAAGATCTGAACAATGCCAGTTGATTGCTTTGGAATCTTCCTTTCTGACTGCAATGATCTTTGTTCTTTTCCACTTTCAAAAGTTCAATAGATCCTGAAGTCAATGGATGTGATATTAATGGCAAGGGAGAGCGAAAGTGGCCAGGAGCATGTTGAGATCTAAGGCTGGGCCTCAATTAATTTATTTTCCAAACCTGCAATGGTTGCTTGTTAAATTGACACTCAGACCAGTCACCATGTAGGGAAACTAGAAACTAGTGATATTAACTGGGATCTCTTGGGGCTAATCCCTATTGGTTGGCATGGATTAAAGTTGGAGATCATGGCTAGTAAAGAGGTGATTTAGCGATGCAGAGGGTAGAACAGAAATCAAGCTTTACAGGAGAGAGAGAGAGAAATCAAGACAATCAGGACTGGGGTCAGAGGTTTACTGTGGGAGAAATAAAAGAGACATGATCAGGAGGGCAGAAGGCCAGAGATTGGATCTTGCCTGTAGTCATGACATCGAAAAGATAATTACAGCTGTAACAAAATGAGTATTAAAGCTGACTTTTGTAGAGATTAGGTTAAAGTGTCTGTTAAGGTGTCAGAGAGAAGACTCTTGCAGCTCGGTATCCACAAGAAATGCTGCAAAATGGCACCTATTGAACCAGCAATTTTCAGCATACCCTCATTTTTGGGATTTCGGGAAATTCAAGTGATAGCAGTGGAATTTTAATCTGGATCACTGATGTTAATCCATAAATGAAGCGACTAGCCACTCCAAACCACAAAACTCATCACCAAGAAAATGGCAGCAACAGTGTTTGCAGACAAATTCTCTGTTTTAATTTTTTTGATGGAACTGCAAGTCCAACTCTTTCCTACTCAGTGTGGGATACGGGATGAGGGTGCAGTCATTTAACTTCGAGCTCCGTGACTTTGTTTATGGGAAAATGCAAGCCTGCCTTATAATAGTTGCCGCAGACAAAAAAAAAATCGATTCTCCAACCTTGCACTTGTATTGATCTTGCAAACAGCTGTTTCCTGATTAACAACGTGCATAATCTACTTAAATTATGTCATTAATCAGTGAACAATAATTACTCATTAAACAAAATGGTGCAGTGAGTTAAAATCCCATTCTCCCACAGGGCTTGGTGAAAATCTATTTACCAATAGGATGAAAATCTTCTTTATGTGTTAACTGTCAGGGTGCTAGTCGTGTGCCCTAGGTTTATTAGTTTATGACCATCAGCAAAGACCTTGATCCTTACACCATTAAGGGAGTTTTGTTCTGCTTGTGGTTCTTCTGTACTGGCCTGAGAAATGTTAACATTGCTTACAAAGAGTGGAAGAAATAACCTTCGTTACCTTGATTCTTCATGAGCTTAGAATTAATATTTATGTTTTATCAGGAGAACGTGGAATTAAGGTGATTGACAAAAGATCTGGAGGCAGCAGGACATAATTGTCAATACAACTTTTGTTTATGATGCAGGTTCCATAAGGATTTGTGGCGACAACAGAACAAAATAAAGGAAGCATTTTGTCAAAGCCAAATGTTGCTTTCAATGTAAAAATATTTGGTCATTATTACATGGCAACGCGACTCCAAGTAAAATGTTATTTTTAAATGATGCTGAGAAATGGCAGTTAGCGAAGGTAAAAATTGGGACCTTTGCTGGTGTACTAATCAGAGAAACGTTTAAATAATAATCAACAAGTTGTAATGCCATTGTGAAATGACAGGCAAGATGTTCACTTACTTTTGTATTCTATTATCTCTAAGGCCCAGGAGTCCAGCTACACTATCATTAAATCTAAGGAGACTGAGATTACTGTCGATGGCCTGAAACCCACCACGGTATACATCTTCCAGATACGTGCTCGCACAGCAGCAGGTTACGGGGGCTACAGCCGTAAATTTGAATTTGAAACCGGTCCAGTCTGTAAGTCATTTTATTTGCTGTCATTCCTGACAGTTGCTAAGAAAGTTTCTGCAAATCAGTGAAGAATGCGAGCTTTAGCCAGCCTTGCCTTTGCAGTTAAACATTCTTTCAGAGAATCGATAAATTAAAGTGTCAGTCATTTTATGTGCAGCTTGACAGAGCCCAGGTGCAAAGATTAAAAATGCAATCTGAGCAAATAATCACTTTAAATACTACATTAGGAGTCTGATGCAAGAGGAATGATGGTGGTAATAAATATGCATAGCAACCGAGACTTAGAGGTATTTCCATCAAGAAGTGAGAAATGAAGCTATTTGTGAAAGGTTCCAGTCAATTTCTGTGTTTGCACAGTTGAGATACATCAAGACCAAGACATGTATAAACAATTAAACACACCAGTTCCTTTGAGAATGCGAAAGTCTCAAATCTCCTCTGTTGGCCGTCTATTTTTGAAGAGTAGTGAGGGTGCAGAAGAAGATCTTGAGAGGAATTTTCTCACTGGCTTCAGATTCAAATGGAGCTCTCTGGCCCCTTACTTATTGGCAGTACTCTGGCTAGCATGGTCTTCTTGGAGATAGCCTTGTAACTGGATCCCTCCTGCTTGCTGTTCCATTAAATGACCAGGAGATTTGGGAGCTGCTGAGGTAGGTCAGAAAATGCAAAGCTGCCTTAATGCAAGCGTGCCCTTGAAGGCACTTAAATATCTAAGGGGTACTAAGGGTCCTGACCCGAAATGTCAGCTTTCCTGCTCCACTGATGCTGTCTGGTCTGCTGTGTTCCTCCAGCTCCACACCTTGTTACCTTAGATATCCAAGTTTAAGGGATAGAGCTATTGGGTTCTGATGGCCCTCCACCCTCTAGAATGCACTGAGGAAGTGCACTGATATTGCTTGCCCCTATATTCCCACCTCCTCCCACTCACAAGCTCACCATCATGGGGGCAGGAAAACCCAGCCTCTTGCTTCAGCATCAACAATTCTGCTCTTCAATATGTAAACATCGGCAACTGAGCGATTTAAGGGCAGCCCCACGGCACCAGGCACCTGGGTTCGATTCCAGCCTTGGGTCATTGCTTGTGTAGAGTTTGGACATTCTCCCAGCGTCTGTGTGAGTTTCCTCCGGGTGCTCCAGTTTCCTCCCAGAGTCCAAAGAGGTGCAGTTTAGGTGGATTGGCCATGCTCAATTGTCTCGTGATGATAAGCGTGTGCAGGCTATGCGGATTAGCCATTGGAAATGAGGGGTTCCAAAGATCAGGATGCTGTTCGGAGGGTCAGTTCAGAACTGATCGACTTAATGGCCTCTACCTGCGCTGCTGGAATTCTGTGATTGCTATAGCAACCAAGTTTACCATAGTTTGGGTGTTTTTAGCTGTCAGTGGTAGAGATTGTTCTAAGGAAAGAGCTATTGTGGGGCAGCTTGGTGAGAACATTTGCGCTACAAAATTGATGAAATTCATTACTTCTTTATGTTTTCATAGAATTTCTTTTAAAAATATTTCAATGTTTGTGAGTTTTTTTAAAATCACACATATTCTGGTTTTAAGTTGAGTTGCTACCCATTGGAGTTGAGAAAAATGAGGGTCACCTCAATTTGAAAAGACAGGGCCTCATATTTAAGATGGAAATGAGGAGCAATTTCTTCCGTGGAGATTGTTGTTAATTTTTAGAGTTCTTTTCCCCAAAGAACGGTAGAGGTTCAGGCAGCGAATATATTCAAGACTGACAGGTTTAGCTAAGCTTTTGAACTGTGAAGAGTTAAGGTATATTTAGAGAGGGAGGGGGAGGATACACTGCCAGGAAAATGAAGGTGAAGCCTCGATTTATATCAGCCATGGCCTTATTGAATGATGGGAACATTCAATAATGCTTGGGGAACCAAGTGACCTATACTGGCTACTATTTCTTATGTCTGTATGTGTTAATGTGGTGCAGTACACTTAACTGGATGAGTGCAGTTTCAACAGGACTCATGGAACTCAACATCATGCAAGAAAAAGCAGCTTACATCGTTGACAGAGATAACAAGGTGTAGAGCTGGATGAACACAGCAGGCCAAGCAGCATCATAGGAGCAGGAAAGCTGACGTTTCGGGCCTAGACCCTAT